>JAODAL010004911.1:0-150163 GCA_025379985.1 Phyllomedusa bahiana | reverse complement strand
CTAAACTTAGTTGGCCAGTGTCTGTTTTAAGGTTAAATGGGCTAGGGGCCTACAGAGGAACAGACTTGCACCAGCCGGAATGATTTATGTCTGGGCCTTATTTGGGAATTGTATAGCAATATTATATGGGCATTTTAAAAAATTATTATCGTGATACATCATATTATTTGGGCACCCTATGACGGTATTATGTGAGCTGAAATTGCAAGAAAAATTTGCTAAGGAGAGGCCTTGAAAATATTCCTGAATATGCAGAATTTCCTCTCCATCTATATCAATGTGTCCCTTTTTTAACAATCGTATATTCTACATAATATGATGTATATTATATTACGTACATTGTATATAATGTATATTACGTTTATTATATGTTTGCTATGTGTATTGTGCAATGTGTATTAAATATAATATATGTGTGATCAGGGCGGCCATCAGTCATCTATTAACCATTTCAGGGCCCCATACAGCCAAATCAAATGAGACCCCCACCCATTACTAGTTCCTATTTTTTAACATATCAGTGGGCCCCTTTTTGATTAGGGCCCCTGACAGGAGTACTCCCCGTACTGCCCTATTGGCAGCCCTGTGTATGATGTACACATAGTATAATGCTGCAGGCTGTAGGCAGTCTTTATAAGAGCTACAGTAGGATTATGATGTAACACTGCATATCTAGACCTGATACAGTCCCTTTCTGGAGGGATTACTGAATAATGCTCCATATCTGGACATGCAGGAGGATTATGATACAGGTGTGTGCGGTCCGGATATACGTCATATCATTGAGGCGTCGGACTCGCGTGATGCGGGGCTGCATCATCTCCTTTGGGCCTTGCCGCTTTGTTTGAAGACTCACTTTAAGGGTTAAGGCGGCGCCCGGCCATTTGGCTGGGACTCTGGCATCTCTGCCCTGTCCCGTAAGTTATGTGCATTCCTCCAGAGCACTCTGTTTAATAGGTTTGGACGTGCCCTGCATCCTTTTCCCATGATTACTACAGGACAATTACACCAGCTAATAAAGGGGGGAGGTGATCGCGGGAGGAGACGGCGGCTTTTAAAATGGTTACCGTTGTGAATGACGGCTATTTATTGCTTATATCAGACTTTACAGGGGATTATGGGGCAGATCTGACGGCTGTAGAAACAAGCTGACTTTATGACTTGAAGTGTCATTTGCTGGGGTTTCATGTTGGCATGTTTTAGAACGGTGATATGTGGATAATGGAACCGCCTGTCTACGAGTGGGTTGTTTGGGGTGAAGTTGGAAGGGGCTGTGTGTCACTCAGGGGGCTCTGAATTAGGCTCAGACTGGCCCACAAGTCTGTAGGGGGAACCCCAGATGGACCCCTGGGCATGACAGGCATGGGGCTGCTTTTCAGGTAAAAAGGCAGATAAAGCAGTCACGGACAGTAGCGGTACATTGGGCCCCTAAGAATCAACTCTCCTGGTGGACCCCCGAGAAAAAACTCGTCTGGTGGGCCCCCGAGAGTCAACTCGTCTGGTGGGCCCCCGAGAGTCAACTCGTCTGGTGGGCCCCCGAGAGTCAACTCGTCTGGTGGGCCCCAGAGAGTCAACTCGTCTGGTGGGCCCCCTAGAGTCAACTCGTCTGGTGGGCCCCCTAGAGTCAACTCGTCTGGTGGGCCCCCTAGAGTCAACTCGTCTGGTGGGCCCCCTAGAGTCAACTCGTCTGGTGGGCCCCCTAGAGTCAACTCCTCTGGTGCATCTGAAACTGCTCTGAGTACACTGTAGAACAATGTGATGGTCCATAGGAATGTACTTAGTCTCACAACAGATGTGAGTTAAAGTAGATGTCATGCCGTTTGTACCTCAGAGAGCAACGAATACTGCCTGTAATAGGACAGACATGAACCAAGTTTGTTGAAAAGTATGTGCAGGGTCGTCACAGGACTTGAGTCCTATATTCTCTCTCTCCAACTCTAAGACTTTTTGGTTTCAATTCTCAGCTTAAGTCGACCTGTTTGGCTTTTTGGGCTCCACCTCCCTTTTTGATTCTACTTCTTGGCTCTACTTTTCTATTTAATCCCACCCCTTTGGCCTCTTTTGATCCATCTTTCTATTATATTCCACTACTTTGTTTCCACCTCTATATTTAACCCCAAGTAGTTGTCTCTTTGGCTCCTCCTCTCTGTTTGACCCCACCTCTCTGACTTTTTGGCTTCAACTCTTAATTTAACTTTACCCTTTTGTTTTTTTAGCTCCACCCTATATTTGTTTGCACTTCTTTAGCTCCACCTCTCTATTCAATCCCACCCCACTGGCCTTTTTGGCTCCACCTCTCTCATTTTTTTTTTTTTTTTGAAACCTCCATGTTCCTTGACATTTGGACCGAGCTCTAGAGATACTTGATCCCAGTTCTTTGGATATTTGATCCCAGGCTCTAAATATTTGGCTCTAACTCTCTCTTAATCAATGGGAGGGTTTTATTAAGTAACGCATGCCTTAGGCTAGGTTCACACGGCTTAAAATGGGCCGTATTTCGGTCCGTAATTACGCGCCGAAGTGCGCCAATTACGGGCCGAAAACGGCCCATTCATTACGGTAATTCACAGTTCTCATAGAGAAATATGGATTACGTCACTTTCTAGCGGCGTATACGCGCCGCTAGCAGTGATTGTCTATGGGCCGGTCGAAGATGCCGGCCCCCCGCTCACTCCCCCGCTCCCGCCCCGCCCCCGTCACAGTTAAGCCGTGTGAACCTAGCACATTTTTGCCATTTTATTTTTTGTACACTGGTAACCTTTCGAAAGGTGAGTGGGGTTTATGGGTGGATCGTGGTCTCCTGCAGCCCAAACGCCCCATAAATTATAGCGGAAACTTAGGGCAGAATAAAACTGAAGTAGATCTCCATTTGTGGCGCCCCGACAGCTACACGTGCGCCATGTTTTAACAAGCGTGAACCTCTTGGTAACTTGGTTGCATGTTTCTCCTGCCGCCATACTTAGAATGGTGCAGGAATGCTGATCTTAGTAAATCTGCCCTATGATGATTTAAACAAAGGCAAATTTTAGTGTGAAAAAAAAAAAGTTGTGAATGGTCCTTTAAGCTTGCCTGGGTATCCCTGCCCATGTGCTCCCCTATCTGTATAGACCATTCTGATGATGAGCTGGGCAACATTTCCTGGTAAATACAGTACATGCATTTTATATGTTTCCTTATGAGCCACTTTTGCAAGGAAGGTTGACATTGCATATGGTTTTATCACCTTATCCCTTTGCTGCTTTTCAGCGTCTCACTGCCGGGTACCACGTGAACTGTGTCTTGATAACTGGGAACAGGTGTCTTTCCCGGATAAGAGATTTATGGCCGTTTCCTATCAGTTTGCATGTAGTCAAACTGCACGTATGCCTATGCTGGACGGTGTACATAATGTGTTTATTTATAGACTCTTCGTGTCTTATTTCAGTCCCATTCAGACTTGAACACGACTTTCTCATCTGTCATATCTGACTTTGAATGCACAATATATCCCTTGATGACCACTCATCCCATACAGAGTCACAGTAGATCCATGTCTACCCCAAGAGAGGTATGAATATACTTCTCCACCATTACCCATTGGGCTTTGGCATCCGGCACAATCGTCATTACAATCTGCAACATCTTGTTGACCAAGAACCATGGTTATTCATGGAAGCAGGAAAGGTGGTTGAACAAGGAGTCTTCTGAAGCCTTTCTCCCCAGTGTCCATTGATTTGCTCTACCTTACAGTTGTTCATGAACGTAGCTCCGGTTATCTTACCCTGTGCTATAAACCTTTACTTTTCATTTCTGCAGCTCAGCACAATACACAATAGTCATTTGTAAGGAACCGGTTAAAAAAAGGACATTATGAAGTCACAGGACAGTCGGTAGAGCAAAGTCCATCAGCGGTCAGGAAAGTAGCGGAGGTGGATCTGAGTGTTTAAAGTGTAACAGAGTACACAGAGAACGTGCGGTAAGAAGCGGAGCCTGATCTCCATGGAGTCTGTATTCCAATAACAGGCTTACACATTTTCTATGAAGAATAACTTAAAACATAATAATCACAGAAAGGGTCCAGATTACCAAGTACTCTTGCTACAATGGCCATATGTGGCATAGAGGGGGGCTGCAAAGTAAAAATCTTATGTCTCCATCACCCAAAAACTTTTTAATTTCAAGGTTGGTTCAGTCCTTCATGGGACGTTCTGCCGTGGGGACAAAAGACCCTAAGGGATTGTCCCCACGGCAGGGTTTTCAGTAGGTTTTACAGACAGTTTTCGGATTTGAAAACCATCTGTCAACTGATTGTCAACCTTCTACATTGATTTTAATAGAAAATCCATGCACACTGCATGGATTTTCCGCCAGACTGTTTTTTCATCGTTGGCATAATGAAAATCTTAGAACATGTTGTGTGGTGGGGTCAGCTCTGTCATAGGGACCACAGACACAGTAAAGTTCAAATTAAATGGGTTTTATTAAATAAGTCCACAGGAAACACAAAACGCTTTCTTCAGCAGGGTGCAAACAAACAAAAAGATAACCTTGTATAAGGTTCCAAACAGGTTAACATAAACTGGTTAAGCTCACCATAAACAGTCTTAGGCAGTGCATAGGAGGCTTTTGTCCAACCTCTCTGCACAGATAAACACTGCAGACCTTCTCTTGACAACTCCAGGCTGGGAGTCACACACCACACCCAGCACACCTGACTTCCTGGCTTTAAAGGCCAAGGAAAACTCGGGATGGATATGTGGGAGCAGTCATCCCTCCCAACTCTAAGACTGTTTCAGTAAAAAGCCGGCCCGGAATACCACTGCTCTAAGCAGTGATGCTAAAATAAATAACCTAAGGTTACAGACCTATATACCCGGCTGACTTCACCGCAGCCCTGAACCACGGTGACACATATCGATCCTCAATGACCAGGCCTTATACCTTGTCACAATGTTCATTCTTCCCAGTTTTTGGGCAGAACATGAACATGTGAGTGTGAAGGGAGAGGGCTTGAATCCACAAACCGCAGGCAAAAGCCGCCCCCTGTGTGCCAAAAAAAGGCTAAATACTGGTTGCCTAAGGGTGAGTTCACACAACAGATTTTAACGAGGAATTCAATATGGATTTCGCAATGTATACCATGTTAAAATCCTCTTATATTCCAACTCGTATTGATTTAAATGGGCAATCTGTGCTATATTTCATTTTGTGAACTACGGCGCAGATTTTCCAACTCTGGATTTCAAATCTGTGGTGCGGGCGAAAGAAAAGAATGGACATTTCCATTCTTTCAAGTGGATCCTGCTCGGATTCCCTTAGAGTGGGAGTTATGTGGCGTAACCCCATTGAAATGGAGCTGACCTGGTATAGCTTTGAATTTCTCCCAAGGATAACATATAGTTTATTTCTGGTAGGAAAAACCTTACAGGTGAACATGCCCTATGGCTGGACCCCCTGTGTATGCTGTAGGCGCAATATCTGTAAAGAATCTTACATATACTCTTCTCATGTGGTAAATGGGATAGGGTCCAGCAAGGCTTTAGCCCTTCTTTGCCACAGGCCCCATAGTAACTTTGCAAAAGGGGTCAAATAGGTGTGGTGATGGTCGCCCCTTGATATGCAAAGTTGTAACCTCTATGGTATTTTTGAGGTCTGGTGGTGACCATGTCGCTTGGAAGATGGTGCAGCAGGAAAGGTATACTCCCAGTTTGGAAAATTTAAAAAGAAAAAATCTCTTACCGCCCATGGTGCAAAAATATCCCGGTCATGGCCTAGTAGGTCAGTGACTGGAGTTCCCGACTGTGTAAGGATTAATCCAAAATGGAGAAAACTATTTTTGCCCAGCATCTGACTTCAGTATTTTGAAGATAAAATCACATATTTTAATTGATATGCATTAAAATAAGAGAACTGCACTGAGCAGTCTCTGAATTCCCTTGATGCTGGACAAAGAATAGTTTTTTTTTCATTTTGAACACACCCAGTTTGTTGCAGATCCATGAGGCACTTCAGGCTTGATGGTTACAGACCACATACAAGTTCACAATGCTGGGCGCTTCTCCGTTAGAGATACAAGACTGTACAGTAGCTGTGGCTGGAGATTCTGATGCAGTTGCTATCACAGTGCTAAATCAGTGTCTAGTCCTCTGTACCAGGGGTTTGATGCTGCACAGTCTCTCTTCTCTGACCAGAGATGGGGTGGGACCCCATGGAAGGGCCGAGGGAATAGTTAATGATATTTGCTCAGTCTAATTGAAATCCATAAACTTTCTTAACTTTGTCTCTGATAGAAGGTTAACATCACATTTAGCTACAACTAGCAAGAAACAGCAGCTGTCAACCAGGCAAAACTAGAAGGAACCCGCATAATGTAATATATTGTGGCTGTGACCTATTGTGCTACAATGTAATTGCAATTAGTAGTCATGGTTTTAGGTTGTGCATGGATGTTAGATGTGTAGCTATCCTTATGAGTTCTAAAATGCAGACCTTCAGAAGAAGCAACATACCTGTGTCACTGATCCTTAATACAGATGGTGCCATGAGACCTAAAGGAGATCCTTAGAGAAGGCCATTGTGTTCGAAAATTCAAGGACACTGTTGTGGTTCTGTTGGGTGACCCTTGGAGGAGCTGTTTTTTAACTATTTGCCCTCCGACCGCTGACTATAAACATCCGGGTGTTGGCCGTTTCTTTGCACGGACGTTATGAAACTAATTGTGCAGCCGCGCGGGTGGAGAGCCGGCTGTCAGCAATATCTGGGCTCTCCACTGAGAAGACATGGATGGTTTATTACCATCCCTGCCCTCGCGATCACTCCAAGCGCGCTGCATATACAGATGGACAGGAAGCCCTTGGGCTTCCTGCCTTCTGGTGCCAGCTGTCATGTGACCACCGGGGTTTAAGAACAGAGCTGCTGGGTCTTATTAGACACAAATCAACTCTGCAGTCAGTGTAGGGAATGTATTTCCCCTGTAACTGGGGCTGATATATCAACCCCAGTTACAGAGCAAATCTACAAAAAAGAGTGATACAGAAATGCCTCCAAAAGGTCTTGTTCTGACCTCTTAGGAGGCACAATATGTGAAACAAAATAACAAAAAAAACACAAAAAAAATATTAAAATAAATACTTACAGCCCAAACCGCAACTTTTACCCTTAGGCCATGTCCCCACGGCAGGGTTTTTAGTCGGTTTTTCAGACGGTTTGTTGTTTTTAGAAACCGTCAGAAAACCTGCAAGCAACGCTCTCCCATAGACTTCAATAGAAAAAGCGTGCAGCGGTTCCTACTGAACGGATTTTCCGTCGGGCAGTTTTTCACACCGCCGGCGGTCCGAAAAACTTAAAACATGTTCGTTCTTCTGCCCGGTTTCCAGACAGAAAATTAACATTGAAGTCAATGTAGGCCTCTCAGAAAGTGAGTGTGTGTTTTTTGTGCAGGTTTATGGCCCGGTTTTAGGTTTTTTGCAAAAAAAAAAAGAGATGAATGATCCCACGGCAAAAGAAAAGAACAGTTCGGTTTTGACCTCAGCAGAACCGTTCATTACAACCAGTTTTTGGACTCTTTTTGACTCAAAAACTGTTCGGTTTTTAAGCGGTTTTGGTTTTTTGAACGTTTTTTGTCACTGATTTTGTCCAGGTTTTTTCAGCGTTTTTTGGACTGTTTTTCAAGCAGAACAGTGTACTGAGTGCAAAAGTATTCCCGACTAGTGCAAGAAACCATGTGATTTTTTATATCTCCACCCAGTGGTCACTCCCTGAGATTCCAGTGGCCATCTTGGACTTGTCTCAGCAAGACACTGATTGTGTGTGCTACGGGCTCTTTTTTTGAAAAATAATATAAAATGAGTTTCTCCACTATTAGACAACTGTGGTGACATGTAGTGTATGAGTCCTCTTCTATCAGAAACAGGAAATGGTTTGCAGGACTTTCCTGTGTTAAAAAAAAAAAGTGCAAAAGGACCTGCAGAAACACACCCACTATAAGTGGGATCACTCTTCACTTTTTTTTTTGCAAAAACCTAAAACCGCGCCAAAAACCTGGACAAAAAACGCTCACTCACTTTCTGAGCGGTTTACATTGACTCCAATGTTAATTTTCCATCTGGAAACCAGGCAAAAGAATGAACATGTTCTATGTTTTTTGGACCGCCAGAGGTGTGAATGATCGCCCGGCGGAAAAACAGTTCAGTGGGGACTGCTGCACGGATTTTCTATTAAAGTCTATGGGGAGCATTACTTGCAGGTTTTCAGACGGTTTCTAAAACCGCAAACCATCTGAAAAACCGACCAAAAACCCTGCCGTGGGGACAAGCACTAAGGCTTTATATCACCTATACATAAATGTCCGTGATGATAAAGTGACACAATAACAAAACTTATCTTAGCCCCAGTCAAGAAAATAATTAAATAAGAAAATGTTCTATTTTTCCTCATATTAAAAAAAAATAAAAAAAAAGTGTAAAAGTTTCATAAAAACAAAACCTAACCTCATGAAATAAGGCGAAAAAAATTAGTACAATAACCGAGCGCAAGGAAACGTTATAGCCTTCAAACTGGCGTGTACTGTGGAAAAGGAAGATGTGTCTGGTCAGGTCGGGAGGTAATTGGCCCGGTCAGGAACTGGTTAATGGAGGTAACACTGGAGGAGAGTCTAAATGATGCCCATCAGAAACGGCTGATGTGGTCTCTAATGGCTTCTCTTTACGGGAAGCGTCACTAAACAGAGGTTCCTATGCCCTTGTGATGGATGATGGTGGTTGTCAGAGGAGATTTATGTGGTAGTTCAGAGACCAGACGGTTGGATGTACCTGGCTTTGGCAGCAAGCCTAATAGGAGTCACGTCTCAAGGACTGTGTCACTGTATTATTATTTTTATCACCAGTGTTTACTGATTATAGGCCAGAAGGTCTATGTAAGGCAAAGGGTGGAAGAGATATTGACTGCATTACATCATAATATACTACAATAGTGGATAAGGCTTATGCCCTGAAATGGGCAATGGTTGTCTGGCTTGTGTTTGTTTAGTTATATATCCTCAATGGATAGGCTTTTTCACAAACAGAACTTCAAACCCCTGGTTTCTCTTCAAATAGTCCTATAATTAAATGCAAACATTCTGGCTGCCTGCAGCCACCCCTAGGGGGAGCTCACTGCATATGGATTTACATTGTTACTATAGTATTGAGTTCAGTGGAAGCTTTACAATATCTATACAGTGAGTTCCAGTGGCACTGACTATATATCAGAACAGGGGAAGCAGTGAGTGCGGACTCTCTCACCATGGGTCCCATAGAGTCACATGGACTGCTTCTTGGAAGTTATGCTGCATTGCATACAAAATGTACTGTACTAGGAACAATACAGGTTCTCCATGTCTTACAAAAGGACCTTGACCCAAAGCTATGAGTTGTATCTAAGGTTTCAGAGAAGGGTCGCTGATCCAGGGATTTATTCGGATTGCCAGATTGGAGTCGGGAAGGAATTTTTTCCCTAAAATGAGGACAATTGGTTACTATCTCATGGGGGTCTTTGCCTTCTTCTGGATCAACACTATAGGGCAATAGGCTGAACTGGATGGACGTCTGTCTTGTTTCGGCCTCACAAACTATGTAACTATACATGGCATATGTATTTAAGAAGCACTTCATGCAAATTGATGCCTTGTGCAGACCTGAGGGGGTTGAGAATGACACAGCAAGTCTCTCTCTTGTTAATCTTGTTTGAAATGCTGGTTCATGCACCGTCCCTCCAGGCCTTGCATTAGACATAACGCACCAAAGTGTTTCTTTAAGCTGCAGTGAATGGGTTTCCGCATTCGGTCCACTTGCCCATTTGAGGTTTGCACTCTAACTCTCGATCTCTAGGGAATGATTATTCTACCCAGAATTTAGGGTTACCCTCTCCAACACCTTATGTTGGACCATAAGTCAAAAGTTGAATATTAACCCATCCACCACAATCGAGTCACATTATTATGATAATTTCCTACTTTCAACGTAGTCAGCACGAAGAAAATCCTGTGTGGTGCGCTGGCTTGGTAGATATAAAAGGCGAGTGATAGGCTGTCTGCACACATCCCTCATTGCTGTGATAGGTACAAGGGGGGATTTATCAGAGTTGCCAATGCAATAGTTATTGGCTTTCAGATCAAGGGTGGGGGGGGGGGGCAGCATTATTTCTGAAACTGCAGTTTGAGAGCTGTTCTGATGCTGCTGTGGTGAAAGTGTAATGAGAGTGAACAAAAGTCGCCAATGAGAATAAGTGACATGGAAACTCCAGAGCACCAGATGTCTCTCTATAGTGGAGGAGCTCACTGCTAAGATGAGCCAGGAGTCTACCAGACGTGGGTCTGAAACAGCAGTTCATTAAACCTTTCTGCGTCGAGGCCACAAAGCAGATGAATGTCCCGTCACCTCTGCTAATCAAGTTGCATCTGCAGAAAAAGCTTCAATTTTCATTGCAGTATTGGAATTGGTCCAACGAAAAAAAAAGAAATAAAGTGCTGCAATAGACTAGAAAAACATAGGTTTTAAAACCAATTTAAAAATATAAAAAAAAAAACTATTTGCCCTATGCTTAAAGGGTTTTTCACTACAAGGATTGATGCTTTTTATGTTATAGATCTTGCAAAAACAAGTCCATTAAAGTGCCGTTCAAACAGCTTATTGCAGGGGCGGATTTGAGCCGTATTGCTCGCCGTACTGCGCTGCAATACGGCTGGAATCTGTCCCAGCCATTACGGTAATCCACAGTTTATAGAAATCGCGGGGGGGGGGAGAAAAAAGGCTGTTCATTATCCCGCGGATACGCGCCGTGGATAATAAAAAAGTCTAGGGGGCGGCGGGCAGCGCCCCCCCCCCGCCCCTTTTTCAAGCCTAATGAGCAAAATCCATCCCTTTAACAGTTTTCCTATTCCTAGATATCCCCTTTGTTGGGCTGATCAGCTCCTCAGGTCGCTATAGTACGACTGTTGGATCTCTCTATGGGTGCCACCTGGTTGCTATAGCACAGACCGGGTTTCTACTGCACCCTTGGGGAAAGCATAAACACCCCCCTGAATTCAAAGTGAAACCAAGAAACAAGACTGAGGTGCGATGAATCAATGAGGGAGAAAACCCCCTTTAATTAATCATTTTTAAAGAAACACCTGTCCAGTATTGGGTAACTGTCCCGATAAGGGCGTTCCCACCAGGAACCTTCCCCTTATCGTGACCCTGCAAAATCCCTAATTACTTTGTTGAAAAAAAATACAAGGGATAATGTTGCAGTAGTATCATACACAGGTAAGGGAAGAAGATCTCTCTTATTTATCCCATTGTTCATGTAATTAAGAACAAGTAACACCAGTCTCTCTTCAACAAATATTTATGCACAAACTACGCACAGAGAAACTGCTACTATAGATAATATAGGTCACAGCGAGAGGAATGTCTAAAATACACAATCTAATCCTGATTATATTACCCTTCTGTTTCTAAAGTGTACAGGGATATTATGGATTGTAGATGGTATAAATGACAGTGAAATACACTGCACGCCTATAATACAATAAAGATAAAACTATCACTCTTCCAACACGTTTCCCCCAAATGGTATAAATGGGTTCATCAGGGAACCAATAACTTCAACACATTCCCCATATATAGTCACAAACACAATCATATACATCTCCATAAAGGACTACATAGTATAATATCTGACGCACAGTATACATAACAAAAAACTACAGATCAAAAGGAGTAAATGATCCCCCAAGAAATACGAAATAATGCATGCGGTATGTAATGCCAACAAAATGCCCCCTATATGGTCTCCAAGATGGGTTGTGTAAAGTTAGGTAAAGAGACTACAGACTATAGATCTAGATACCTACTGACAGGGGATAATTAAATACTCCTGTCCCTTAAATGTATGTGGGATAGACTGCCGCTGCCACTGTTTCCCCGAAAATAAGACAGTGTCTTATATTAATTTTTGCTCCTAAAAACGAGCTCGGACTTATTTTTAGGGGATGTTTTTTTTTCTATGAACAATAAGTCACATTTATTGTTGAACAAAAATCAACTTGTATTAATATATTGTAGGGATTTCATCACAAACATCAGCAGAAGCAGCCAAACTCTGGATTGCATAAAAAAATGCACTAGGTCTTATTTTTGGGGGATGTCTTATTTTCGGGGAAACAGGGTATCATGGCTAGTTGGACAGATCTTTTTGGTCCGTCCCGAATAAATCTAAGGGACAGGAATATTTTCGGTAGTAGGTGTTACTGTTATGGTGGACACTGTATGGCTGGCACTGTTATAATGGGCACAACATGGAGGGCACTGTTATCGTGAGCACTGTATGGCAAGCGCAGTGTTATGGTAGGCACTGTACGGTTGGACCTGTTATCGTGAGCACTGTATGGCTGGTACTGTTTTGGTGGGCACTGTATGGTGAGCAGTGTTATGGTGGAAACTGTATGGTGAGCACTGTATGGAGAGCAGTGTTATGGTAGGCACTGTACGGCTGGCACTGAATGGCTGGCACTGTTATGGTGGACACTGTATGACTGGCATTGTTATGGTGGGCACTGAATGGAGAGCACTGTTATGTTGGACACTGTATGGCTGGCACTGTTATAGTGAACACTGTATGGCTGGTACTGTTATGGTGGAAACTGTACGGCTGGCACTGTATGGCTGGCACTGTTATGTTGGACACTGTATGGCTGGCACTGTTATGGTGGACACTGTACGGCTGGCACTGTTATGGTGGACACTGTACGGCTGGCACTGTATGGCTGGCACTGTTATGTTGGACACTGTATGGCTGGCACTGTTATAGTGGGCTCTGTATGGCGAGCAGTGTTAAGGTAGGCACCTTATGGCTGGTACTATTATGTTGGACACTGTATGGCTGGCACTGTTATAGTGAACACTGTATGGCTGGTACTGTTATGGTAGGCACTGTACGGCTGGCACTGTATGGCTGGCACTGTTATGTTGGACACTGTATGGCTGGCACTGTTATATTTGGTCTTTTGTATGGCGAGCAGTGTTAAGGTAGGCACCTTATGGCTGGTACTATTATGGTGGACACTGTATGGCTGGCACTGTTATGGTGGACACTGTATGGAGAGCAGTGTTATGGTGGAAACTGTACGGCTGGCACTGTATGGCTGGCACTGTTATGTTGGACACTGTATGGCTGGCACTGTTATGGTGGAAACTGTACGGCTGGCACTGTATGGCTGGCACTGTTATGGTGGACACTGTATGGCTGGCACTGTTATGGTGGACACTGTATGGCTGGCACTGTTATGGTGAACACTGTATGGCTGGTACTGTTATGGTGGAAACTGTACGGCTGGCACTGTATGGCTGGCACTGTTATGGTGGACACTGTATGGGTGGCACTGTTATAGTGGACACTGTATGGCTGGCACCGTTATGGGGGAAACAGTACGGCGGGCACTGTAGGGCTGGCACTGTTATGTTGGACACTGTATGGCTGGCACTGTGATAGTGGGCTCTGTATGGCGAGCAGTGTTAAAGGTAGGCACCTTATGGCTGGTACTATTATGTTGGACACTGTATGGCTGGCACTGTTATAGGGGGCTCTGTATGGCGAGCAGTGTTAAGGTAGACACTGTATGACTGGCACTGTTATGGTGGACACTGTATGGCTGGCACTGTTATAGTGGGCTCTGTATGGCGAGCAGTGTTAAGGTAGGAACCTTATGGCTGGTAATATAATGTTGGACACTTTTATGGCTGCACTGTTATAGTGAACACTGTATGGCTGGTACTGTTATGGTAGGCACTGTACGGCTGGCACTGTATGGCTGGCACTGTTATGTTGGACACTGTATGGCTGGCACTGTTATAGTGGGCTCTGTATGGCGAGCAGTGTTAAGGTAGGCACCTTATGGCTGGTACTATTATGGTGGACACTGTATGGCTGGCACTGTTATGGTGGACACTGTATGGAGAGCAGTGTTATGGTGGAAACTGTACGGCTGGCACTGTATGGCTGGCACTGTTATGTTGGACACTGTATGGCTGGCACTGTTATGGTGGAAACTGTACGGCTGGCACTGTATGGCTGGCACTGTTATGGTGGAAACTGTACGGCTGGCACTGTTATGTTGGACACTGTATGGCTGGCACTGTTATAGTGAACACTGTATGGCTGGTACTGTTATGGTGGAAACTGTACGGCTGGCACTGTATGGCTGGTACTGTTATGGTAGGCACTGTACAGCTGGCACTGTATGGCTGGCACTGTTATGTTGGACACTGTATGGCTGGCACTGTTATAGTGGGCTCTGTATGGCGAGCAGTGTTAAGGTAGGCACCTTATGGCTGGTACTATTATGTTGGACACTGTATGGCTGGCACTGTTATAGTGAACACTGTATGGCTGGCACTGTTATGGTGGACACTGTACGGCTGGCACTGTTATGGTGGACACTGTATGGCTGGCACTGTTATGGTGGACACTGTATGGCGAGCAGTGTTAAGGTAGACACCGTAAGGCTGGTACCATTATGTTGGACACTGTATGGCTGGCACTGTTTATAGTGGGCTCTGTATGGTTGGCACTGTTATGGGGGGCTCTGTAGCTGGCACTGTTATAGGGGGCTCTGTATGGCTGGCACTGTTATAGGGGGCTCTGTATGGCTGGCACTGTTATAGGGGGGCTCTGTATGGCGAGCAGTGTAAAGGTAGACACTGTATGACTGGCACTGTTATGGAGGACACTGTATGGCTGGCACTGTTATAGTGGGCTCTGTATGGCGAGCAGTGTTAAGGTAGGCACCTTATGGCTGGTACTATTATGTTGGACACTGTATGGCTGGCACTGTTATAGTGGGCTCTGTATGGCTGGCACTGTTATGTTGGACACTGTATGGCTGGCACTGTTATAGTGGGCTCTGTATGGCGAGCAGTGTTAAGGTAGGCACTGTATGGCTGGCACTGTTATGGTGGACACTGTATGGCTGGCACTGTATGGCTGGCACTACTGTATAGGGTTGTAGATGTTATTAAATGAGCAAATCAGTAATAACCATTTCTATATTATCTATGGATTTTTGGAGTATTTATTTCTGACACAATCATGGCAGATCCACAAGATAAACCATAAAATGTCCGATAGGTCCAGACTCCAGAGAGGAGGAGATGATGGAGAGGAGGCTACATATGTGTTGTTCTCTTTAGTTATAGTTGTTAGACAGCCACTTCTGCAGCCCCCAAAACTACAATCTTATATCCTCTGAGCAGGACCCCCCCATTCTGATCTCTGGTCATACATAAAGCGGAGCAAAGACCTCTCAGCCATTTTGGGTATTTACAATTGAAGTTTCATAAAGGTCTCAGACAGGGAACATCCCACTAAGATTTAGTGTGACCCCTGGGAGATGCACAATATAACATTGTGGCCCTATGACCAGAAAATATTGTGACCCCCTGGTCTAGAGCCTTTCATCTAGCCAACCAGTACACTCTGCACAGTCAATGGCTGCACTCTCTCACCGGCTCCGCAAGTCCGCTGCCTTGGGATAACCCTTGACTCCAACCTGTCCTTCAAACCGCACATCCAAGCCCTCACCTCTGCCTGCCGCCTCCTCCTGAAAAATATCTCCTGTATCCGCTCATTCCTTAACCTTGAAAGCACAAAAATGCTGGTCCATGCCCTCGTCCTCTCCCGCCTCGACTACTGCAACATCCTTCTCTGTAGCCTCCCATCTAGCCACCCTCGTCCCCTACATCCATCCCCAACTCTGCCGCCTCTGATTCACTCTCTCTCGTTATCCTCTGCCGCTCCCCTCTGCCAATCCCTTCATTGGCTTCCCCAAAGCCCAGCGAATCCAGTTTTAGGTTAGTAACCTTTACCTACAAGGCTCTCCATGACCTCTCCCCTCCATACATTTCTGCCTTAATCTCTAGATACCTCCCCTCTCGCAACCTCCGCTCCTCACCAGACCTTCTTCTCTGCTCTCCTTTTATCAGCTCCTCACACAACCGTCTCCAAGACTTCTCCCGTGCTTCCCCCATATTCTGGAACTCACTACCTCAACACCTCAGACTCTCCCCCATGCTCACTAGCCTCAAAGGTAACCTGAAAACCCATCTCTTCAGGATTGCGTATAACACACAATAACCCCACTGCCACTACTCCACCACACAAACATGTCTGCCCCTCACCTGCTGTCTCTTCCCACCGTCCTCGTAGACTGTAAGCTCTCACAGGCAGGGACCTCTCTCCTTCTGTACCAGTTGTACTTGTTTGACCTATGTTATGTATCCAACCCGATTGTACAGTGTCCTGAAACCAGAGCGCTCTAAAATAAATAATAATAATAATGAGGGGAAACACCTCAGTACAGCTGTCTGCAGATGGATACCTGGTTGGCTGTAATCACATTGAAATTGCCAGGCTACACTACATCCAATAGGTGGCGCTGAAGAGTTCTAGTTTATTTCCTTTTAGAATATATTTACATTTCAGTGGAGCGACTAATGATGTGTAAGTCTCCAGACACCTACATGGTGCCTCTCCCTAAAGAGGACTGTTACCCCTTTCGAGCTCATCCTATGGTAGATACCAGCGGACAATCAGGCTGTCCTATTCCTATGGATGTGAGATATTCTATGACTGGCTAGACAGTCCCATAGTCAATGTACACATCTTGTATATAACCTGTGTATGCTTTGTGCATGTGTTATCCCAGATCGGGAATGATCACTTGCAGTGCACTATAAATTAGGTTGAAAAAATGTCCCAAATACCCTGTAAATCCGGATATCTCCCGCACATAATGCCCCAGATTGGATTTGGAGAGGGTAAAGTCCTTATAGAAGCACAACCAGGGGTTGTAGACCTCTCTGAGCTGCGACACAATGGGGCCCATTATCCGTCCCTAATCCCTCCTTTGTTCCCCAGTCTGCAGGGGCTCCCCCTTTTTCTTCTACAAATATGGCAGAGGCTTTCACATAGTCCTCAATGATCTTTTATGCTCTGACGAGCGAATGATAGGAAAGAGAATCCTACATGAAAGATGCCTCAGCTGAGGAACTAAAAGCAGGGTAGTGAGGGAAGGAGGGGGAAGCTTCTTACTCCATCTCCGAAAAGTAAATCACATATGAGATAATAGAATAGATTGTTGTACACCCGTCAACCATGAAGAATACTCGCCAATGTCTTGTATGAGACGGTAATAGAGGACTTCTCAGTAAGGTAAAGTCTAACCCCGAAAAAGCCTTAATTTAAATACATTAACGTGTCGGTCTTCACTGTAGTTTTAGCATTCTATTCATGAACCAGGAAGTTCAATATCTGCCATGATGCAAGATAAGGGAATGTTTCTGACTATAAAGCACAGAACTGTGTGGGAGGACGGATAAAACAGTGCGCTAGCAATCCTGCACCTTTCACTCCATTGCATAGGTGCCACCAGGGGAACAGCTACAGGTGGTGCAGAGGTAGCTACCAGGTCCTGGAGCCTGACGGGAGCCAAATGGACCCTCTGCCACATAAGACACCAACATTTTAAATGGCACATGGTAGGTAGGGGCCCTTTTGATAGATTTTGCATTGGGCCCATAGGCTTTAACCCCTTAAATGGGTTGTCTCACTACGAGGATTGCTGCTTTTTATGTTAAAGATCTTGCAAAAACAAGTCACTTTACAATAAGTGTCCATTACCAGTGTCCTACCTATTCCTAGATATCCCCTCTTGTATGGGCTGCATCAGCTTCTCAGGTTGCTATAGCTACAGACCTGTTCAATCTGTCGTGATAGACTGCCAGCACTGGTTGCTATAGCTACAGCATCCTCATAGAAGACAGTAAACACGCCCCTGAATTCAAAGTGAAACCAAGAAAACAGGACTGAGGTAAGATGAATCAATGTAGTGAGATGACTCCTTTAAGCCGAACGCCTGAAAAGTACATAATGACCAGCAAATTTTTTTAGTTTTTGCCTCCTTGCGTCTCAATAGTCGTGACTTATATATTTTTTCAATGACGCAGTTGTGTGAGGCCTCGTTTTATGCGGGACAAGTTGTACTTTTCGACGGAATAGCTTAAGTTCACTTAATTTTTTTTTCAATTAAAAAAAAATAAATTAATTCACATTTCACACTTAAAAACGTATTAGATTAATTCTACAGGTTATTACAGTCGTGTGTTTACCTAATATGTGTAGGTTTTTTTGTGTGTGTGATGTATGCACAATTATTTTTTATTAAATATTTATTTTTATTTTATTATTTTTTTTTTTTTCCTACACTTTGGGGGACATGTATGAAAACTGACTTGGTCTAACACTTTCTTTGTTGCTAATAGCAACCAATCAGAGAGCCCCTTTCATTTTTTTAGAGCACTATATGAAATGAGAGGGGCGCTCTGATTGGTTGCTATGAGCAGCAAAGTGAATTTTAGACCTAGACAGTTTTCATACATGTGACCCTTTTATGTTTTTTACTTTTTTTTTAAAAAAAATCCCATGAAGGGATAACTGTTAATTTTTTTTTTACATATTCATATATGCTAATACATTATAATCTGTGTCAGTCTGACACAGGCTGTGATCAGGGCAGCACAAAGCCTGCCCTGATCGCTGGCTTGATACACAGACAGCCCTGGGGCCACTTTGATTACGCTGCGGTCACAAACTACAGCAATCAAAGGGTTAAGCATCGGGAAGCAGAAGTTTCCCCCGCTCCCTGGCGCTTGCAGAGACTGCGCTGGGAACATTGTGCCGCGGCTCTGAGAGGTCTACAACCCCTGGTTGTGCTTCTATAAGGATATTACCCTCTCCAAATCCAAACTGTGGCATTATGTGCGGGTGATAACCGGATTTACAGAGTATTTGGGACATTATTTCAACTTAATTTATAGTGCAGTACAGCCCTGTTCTCAGCTGGGGAGCCGCAAACCCCCAAAAGACCTGCACCGTCGACGTCAAAAGTCGGCGGGCGGTCGTTAAGGGGTTAAAGGTTTTTTTTCATCACAATGATTAGCTTTTAACATGTAGGGAAAGGTAAATGAAGATCATTACCAAATACATTGCTGTTTTGATTTTGCTTTGTTCAGGAGATAAGGAAAATTGTATCTACTGCTAGTGTCCACTAGTTTCTTTTGGCCACCGACCACCTCTCCTTGCTCTTTCTCTAAGGGCCCATCTACATGGCAAGGATTTATAGTCGCCTTTTGACGGGGAATGTGATTTTCAAAACCGACTGTTAAACCTTCGACATAGACCTAAATAGAAAATCCAAGGTGTAGTGTACACGGCTCGGATTTTCTGAAGACGGATTTCAAAACCGCTGTTTATTCAATAACCTGCTGTATTTCACTCTAAAAACGGTGTAAAATTTACTATTGAAGTCAATGGGGTGGCATGAAAAACAAGAAAGAGAGCTTAGTGCGTGTTTTTTGTCACGGTTTTTGGATTTGATTTTTCAATTGTTTTTTGCATCATAGAGCATTGTTGAGTTTTTGGATGCTCTAGGATGCAAAAAACTATTGAAAAACTGAATCCAAAAACCGCGCCACAAAATGAAAGCAATGTTAAAAATCCTCAGGCTTTTGTGTAAAATACTGTTCAAATACTCATCGGTCAACATGGTTTTAGGATTCAGAATCATATGAGTATTTTGTCCTTTGTTATGTAGACGCAGACTTAAAGGGGTTTTGCCACGATCTAATGTTGACGTGGGATCCTCCAAAATGGGTATTTAATCACTTTTCTAAATATATGTGATTATAAAAAGTGTAGCCTGTGAGAGCTACAGCCTGACTAAGATGCCCTTAGTTTCCTGACTGTTTACATTAGCTACGACCAGGAGCTGACAGGAGCTGATCTGGCCGCGCTTGCGTTGTTTGCACTTCTTATCTGATGGCAGGGCACATGAACAAGCTTTGAAGGGAGTGGGAGAAAAGAGCCTGTGTCTTTTGTATAGAGAATCCACTGGTTGTAATGTAATTATCTGAGTAAACATGCAGACGCTCCCTGGCTCCCTGCTCAGCCCTCCTCCCCCCCTGCAGCAGTCCGGTGAACGAACAAAAGAACGCTGCCTGCTTGGAACTTATCTTCTCTCCTGAGCAGATAAGAGGGAGAAACAAAACCCGTATAGCTTGTGCACAATACAGTTATCCTCTGTGGATTAGCCAAACAATGTTTACTCAACTACAGAGACTGAGTATCAGCCTCGGGAGCGTGCATGGGAGGTGGAGCGATGACATCACAGAGGAGGTACTTGTTTTTTTAAACACAGAAACACAACGCCCCTTTTCTCAAGACTTTAGATCAGAGTATCAGCCTGTTAGGTGAGGAAATCACTTCTTGGCAAAACCCCTTTAACTGATTGCTCCAGCTGCCCTCTCCTACCATGGTGAGTCACTCCCTGCTGAGTCTTATCTTTAGCACAAGAGCTTGTTTATTTAAGTTAATTCAAAGTTTTAACCCTTGGAGCTCTGTAGCCAGGTATACTACAGATTATAAATCTCCAGCACTCATATCACTGTAATAGGAATAGCTAGGAACAGCAGAGCTAATATGGCAATCACTGCTATAGAACCACTCAGAGCCCACGAGGAAATGTGAGTCTGAAGCTGGCTGTGGCTCGGTGAAACAGCATGGGGAAAAAACACCTTTAATTTGTGCTTCTTGGCACCACCTTAAAAAGGCCTTTTAAAGGAGTTTAACATATATAACAAACCAGTAGAGTATGTCACAACTGTATGGTTGGTGGGGGATTGGCTGATTTGGCCTCCAATGATCTTATCATGCATAACACGCTATGAGCCAGCCTCCGATAACGGGGAGAGGGCCATGCTTGTGCAGTTCACCCTATTTTTCTTCTATTGTAGTTCTGAATATAGCTTGGTGAGTGTGCTCGGCTATATGTAAAACTCCCATAGACTTTAATGGAGGAGAACTGTGCAAGCGCGGCAATCTCCTCATTCATTGAGGCCGACTCATAGCGAGGTTTGCTTTGTGACAAAACCCCATTACCATATACAGTGTCACATATACATAAATGCAAACAGAAATCCGTACAGATGTCATAAGTCTGTCATTTGGTCAAATTAGCATGAAAGGCAAGTATCTAATCACTGGAGAAAATAGATGTAAAACTTAACCTTAGATAAGTCCAGCAAAGAATATGGACACATCGTCCCGACAAGGACGGCCCTACCCAGGACCTTGACTGTTAAAGGGGTTTTGCCACGAAGTGACTTCCTTACCTGTTATCTGCTCAGGACAGATGATAAACAAATCATGCTGCGTCATGAACTGCTGCAGGGGGGAGAGAGAGGGGGCCCGAGCACAGTAAGTAAGCAAGGGAGGGCGTTTGCAATGTTTACTAAGGTAATTACATTACAAGTAGTGGATTCTCTATACAGCAGAAAGCCTCATACACTGCACATTACCCCCCCAGAGCCCCTTGCAGAACGAGGAAGCAAGGAAGCGTCTGCAATGTTTACTAAGATGATTACATTACAAATAGTGGATTCTCTATACAGCAGAAAGCCTCATACACTACACATTTCTCCCCAGCCCCTTGCAGAGCGAGGAAGCAAGGGAGTGTCTGCAATGTTTACTAAGATAATTACATTACAACTAGTGGATTCTCTATACAGCAGAAAGCCTCATACACTACACATTTCTCCCCAGCCCCTTGCAGAGCGAGGAAGCAAGGGAGGTCTGCAATGTTTAACTAAGATAATTACATTACAACTAGTGGATTCTCTATACAGCAGAAAGCCTCATACACTACACATTTCTTCCCAGCCCCTTGCAGAGCGAGGAAGCAAGGGAGCGTCTGCAATGTTTACTAAGATAATTACATTACAACTAATGAATTCTCAATACAGCAGAAAGCCTCATGCACTGCACATTTCTCCCCAGCCCCTTGCAAGCTCCTTCATGTTCCCTGTTATCAGATAAGAAGTGCAAACATGCAAGCGCGGCCAGATCAGCTCCTGGTCGTGTCTAATGTGAACTTTTAAGTAACTAAGGGCATGTAAAGAAAGCTGTAGCTCTCACAGGCTTGACTTTTTGTAATCACATATATTTAGAAAAGTGATTAAATACCCATTTTGGAGGATCCCACGTCAACATTACATCGTGGCAAAACCCCTTTTAACCCCGGTGCTCCCTGATAAACGGGGGTCCAATATAATATAAATGTAATAATAAAGTCACCAAAAAAGGTCAAGTATCTACAAAGGAGAATTTACAATCAACTTCCTTAAAAGATGGTGTTCAAGATCTAATTGGTTGTTTGCAGTCAGTCACCAGGGTCATTCCCTGTGGAGTCATCACAATGAGAGTCATGGATTATTTATAGTTGTGGCACCACATTACCCTGAATATAACAATATAGTATAAATTATCGCAATGTTTTTTTCCCCTTCTCTTTGGCCTGACTGCTGAACATGACGTACGTGTGGAATAGCACGGAGACAGCTTGCCCTGGGCAACTAGAGGCCCTTCAGAAAGAAGGAGAAAAGGGAGGGCAGAGCTTTCACTCACCGGCTTCATAGCAACACAAAAGCCGCAGAGACGCTTTCCATCCGTGTGTTTACCAGGCAAACATCACATGGAGAACGACATTTTCTCCGTTAATGATAGCAGCTCCGGCACCTCGTCAGACTCTCGTGCCCTATCATTTTATGGTACATCCAGGGATACAAGGGAGTGAGATGGAGAGTTACTGCCAAAAATGAATTCCAAAAAGTTATAGAAGTGAGAAAAATATAGATGGACCTATGGATTTGTTTTGGAAGTAATAAATCGTAGAATTTAGTTGTCAAGTTGCCATTGCGTTCTGCGGTGCGGTAGGAAGGATGGAGACTTTGGGTAAAGGAGAGATGAGATCATCACAAAGCTACCAGAAGAGGCCCCAATACAAAATCTATATTTATTATTTTGCCATAGGCAAACTTAAACTCTATCAGTTCTCAATCTTTAAAGCACTAAAACTTAACTTTTATTATGTATAACACTTAACCTCGATGCACACTATTTTAAAAACCTGATTTCTAACCTCTCTATTTGTCCCTTTCTAATTGTGAAGGAATAACTCCTTTTCTATTATCAAGTCTGGTGGAACACCACCTTTTAGCCAGGAAAAAGGAATCCAAAACATCTTACTTGGGCAGTCATCCCTAATCTGATGGGTATGAAACATATAAGATTTCCTCTGCAGCGGGTAACACAGTAGAAAGAGGTAGGAAATCACAAATTCAAATGTCATGCCTGACCTCCCCAACATGTTTCACCAGCTAACTGGCTTCATCAGGGGATAGAGTTTTAGTGCTTTAAAGAACTGATAGAGTTTAAGTTTGCCTATGGCAAAATAGTAAATATAGTTATTAAATGTCACTCTTTGTTCTCTTGCTAGATTCCCATTTCTTTTGAGACTATTTGCCAATACAAAAACTGTCACAGAGCCAGGGCCTCGGTGCACTGCTGCCTCTACATCCACTATAGACAAACCCCTAAAGGCTGCTATGTGTATATAGATTTCCATATATGTGTGTATGTGTAGGCTCATGGATGCAATATAGGTAAACTTGAGTTACCTATTGTAGAGTTTATGATGGGGGTTCTGGTGCCAGATCTACACATAACTGAAGCGTTGCCAGTCTTGGCCATTATGGTAGACTGGTGGAAGAGGGGTTTAACTCTTCTAGAGTCCTGATGGATCTCACTGGCCACAGAGTTGGTTTTTCACTTTTTACACTGTTGTTGTGTCTTAACTCTATGGTCTTGGTGGATCTCGTTCTCTACAATGTTGGTGGATGGGGATCTTGCTTTCCTCAGCCTTGGAGGATATCACTTTCTATAGTGTCTATCACTGCACACTGGTGGAGATCATTTTCTGCAGCCTTGGTGCATCTTACTCTCTATGCTGTTGGTAAATTCACTGTCTGGGTCAATGTTAGATTTCACGCTCTATTGCATTTCTGAAGATCATTTTCTACAGCTTTGGTTAATTATATTCTGTACGGCAGAGGGGTCAGACTCATTGTCACCAAGAGCCACGTCAGCATTATGGTTGCCCTCAAAGGGACGAATGTTACTGTAAGACCGTATAAAACGTAACTATGTGAGCCTCTATTACTGTGCCGTCATGGGCCACATTAAATTAGGTCACGAGCCACATTAAACCCACGGGCTTGGTGTTTGATATCTGTGCCGTTCTGTGTAACTCACTCTATACTGTTGGATTTTATTCTCTATGCCCTTCATGAGACTTACTCTAGGCTGCTGGTGCATCCCACTGTCTGTGACTATGGTGGATCTCACGCCTTATTTTCTTGGGGGATCTTACTCTCTACACTGTTGGTGGATCTTACTGTCAATATTGTTGGTGGATCTTACTCTCCACACTGTTGGTGGATCTTGGTCTCCACACTGTTGGTGGATCTTGGTCTCCACACTGTTGGGGGATCTTGGTCTCCACACTGTTGGGGGATCTTGGTCTCCACACTGTTGGGGGATCTTACTGTCAATATTGTTGGTGGATCTTACTCTCTATAGCCTCGGTGGATCTTACTTTCTAAGCTGTTAATAGATCCCACTGTCTGTGACTATGGTGGATCTCACTCCTTATTTGCTTGGGGGATCTTGGTCTCCACACTGTTGGTGGATCTTGGTCTCCACACTGTTGGTGGATCTTGGTCTCCACACTGTTGGTGGATCTTGGTCTCCACACTGTTGGTGGATCTTGGTCTCCACACTGTTGGTGGATCTTGGTCTCCACACTGTTGGTGGATCTTGGTCTCCACACTGTTGGTGGATCTTGGTCTCCACACTGTTGGTGGATCTTGGTCTCCACACTGTTGGTGGATCTTAGTCTCTATAGCCTTGATGGCTCTTACTTTCTAAGCTGTTAATAGATCCCACTGTCCGTAACTATGGTGGATCTCACTCTCTACACTGTTGGTTGATCTTACTCTCTATATCTTTGGTGGCCTTTTCTCTCTCTAGCCTTGGTGTATCTTTCTTTCTTAGCTGTTGACTGATCTGTGGCCATGGTGGATCTCTCTTCCGCTCTTGCTTGTTGCTATATTTCACTCATTATGGCCTTGGTGGATCTCATTCTCTTAGTATAGCTGTATCACACTATACAGCATTGCTGTCTCACTCTCCAGAGTTGGTTTCAAACTGTGAATTGCGTTCGTACTCTTCTCCAGCGTGTCCTTTCTCAGTGGCAGTGTAATAGGAGCACACACAATAGACAATCCTGGGCAGTGTGTCAGGAATGTATTCTGCTACCTATCGCATGTTAAGGAATAATGAAGGGACACAGCTTTTATTCCTGAGGCTGACGAGTTGTGTATGCACAGGATATTGGTATATTACAAGCTGATGATGGAAGAAATGGGAGGAAAACATCCTCCATTGCTGTAATTTAGCTTTTGCTTCATGGCATCATTATCAGATACTCCTATCAAGTCACTAAATGACTGAAGTTATTGAGAAGGAAATTATTATAGAGACCCTATACCCAAAGCTAAGCCACTAATTTCCAGGCTGTAGGAGAGGCAAACTACATTATTATTGTTAATAATAGTAAGTAATAGTGACCTTGGTACTTCTAAATAGAAACTCTGTAGGTTGTTTAGGGTTTGGTGATGTATAGTTGATTTTATATCTATATATTAGAGGTAGGTAAGAGTAAGGGATACTAGGAATAATTGAGCGTTAAAGGGGTTGTCTCATCCCAAAGTTTCATAGGATGCATGAATGAAATAATGCTGCTTTGCTCTGTCACTTCCTGGTCAGGCTGTCTGTAATTAGCATATGAGCTCTGTGTATTCAGACTTCTGCTAATTAGATAAATCTCATGCTGTCAGGACCAGGGAAGCTTCTGAGGTAAAGTAAATTGCAGTAATTACTGGCTTTTGTCTGAAAGATCAGATAACAAACAAGCTCTGGCTGTCTGGAGTTCATCTTGTTGGATAAGGAGTAGAGAGAAGATACTTCTACACCTAATTTATCATCCTGACACCATGACCTGTGTGATGACGTCACTTCCTGCTATCAGATAGGACAAACAGCAGGGGGGGGGGGGGAGAAGGACACAGATCGGTCACTTGGGGAACCAGAGAGACCACAGAAGGTGATAAAATCACTTGTAGTTAACAAAAAAAAAAAATGAACAACGCAATATAGTTGGAAAACATCTTCATTTAGTGATCCCAACATGTTGAAAGCTAATCTTTGTAGCGAGACAATCCCTTAAGGGTCCTAGTGCCTGTGCATTAGGAGGAGGTAAGGAATAGGGCTTCTAGTACTTGTGTATTAGGAGGACAGGAGGCATAGGGGACCTGCATATTAGGAGGTAGTGAGGAGTAGTGGTTCTGGTGCCTTTAATTGGTGCTAAGAATAGACTAGAGGTCCATCTATTTGTGTATTGGTAGAAAATAAGGAACAGGGGTTTTGATACCTGTGTACAGTATTAGTAGATAAGAAGGATTGGGAGAATTGGTATCTGTACTAGTAGTTGAAGTGTTGATGTCTTGGTTCCTGTTTCTTAGGCAGGCATGAGGAATGGGAGTCCTGGTACCTGCGGAGGAAGTAAGGAAAAGGGGGTCCTACTAGTGTATATTATTAGGAGGAAGATGGGAGTCCTGGTGCTTATGTACTACTATGGAGGGTGAGTTAGTGGTACTGGTGCATGTGTAATAGAAGGAATGGACAATGTCTATGTTTTTAAACAAGTCACATATATCATTCGTCAAACCATAGACCATCATCTACAATCAGACAAAAAACCCAACATGGCTGTTCCATTCTGATCAGACCCATTTGGCCATGCGATTATTTGTGTAAAATATTCCTACATCAGAGACTTTAGTGACGAGGCTGAAGCTAATTTCGTGTTCTCTCATACTTCAGTGTCCCCAGGCAATGGGTATCGCACGGTTACACAGCACAGGATTACAGTCAGATTTTTAAGTGGATTTAGAATACGCAAAAATCCAACTGTAATCCTGTGCCCATAGACCGCAATGGAAAATCCATTCTGAAGTCTGTTGTGGGATTTCTTTCTTTTTTTTTTAAACAAAATCAAGTTTATTTCGGAAGATATGCAAAAGTTACATCATTTGTACAGGAAAACAACACATACATAGGAATCAAATGCATGTAAAATGAATAGAGTTCAAAGCTTAAGTACGTCTCATTACTAAATCCGCAATAAAGACTGTATCTAATAACACTACGGAGTGTAAACCAGTCACAATTTTGCAGCATAGGATTATGACAAGGTAGATAGTAACTTGATTAATATAACAAATCAACCTCAAAATAAAGTTGCAAACTAAACAAAACAGTTGCGTGCGCCGCCTCCTTTATTATCTTAGTGGGAAACTCATACATATTATAAGATCAAAGAAAAGTTTTAGGGATTGTCGGGGGACAATCCAGGGTAGCAACCAGCTTCACTGATGTGGATGGGGCAAGGACAGAACCCATGGCTACCAGCAAACCTATACAGGGAACTCTACTAGGCACCTCTAAGTCACACAGGGGATTGCCAAGGCTGTACGTGTGGAGTCCATCCAGTCCTGCCAGATCTTGGCAAACTTGTCAGGGCACCCACGATGTAAGTAAATATACTTTTTAAACGGGAGAGTAGAATTCACAGCGCTTATCCAGTCTTGTACCGAAGGGGTATAGGAGGACAGCCAGTACCGAGCAATAGTTTTCCTGGCAATAAACAGGAGTTCAGTGAGACAAGTACGAGTCACTGAGGATGGATACTCCTCAGGGTCCAGGTATAATAGGCAGTGTTTTGGTCATCGGTACGGGACAAGCCATTTTATCATTTAAGAACCGGAGAATTTATTGCCAAAAACCCTGGATTTTAGGGCAAGCCCACAACAAGCTGTTGTGGGATTTCTAACCCGATAGACCTCCATCAAGATAGAACATATTCTATCTTCTGGTGGATTCCCTACAGTCAATGTACTGGGCCAGCGGGAAATCTGAGAACCTGCCGCGGTTTTTAGCGCAAACCCAAAAACCACGGTACAGCAATGTTAAAATGTCATCAGATTTTGGACGCCATTTTAGCATTTGCTCTGTAGACATAGTCTTACAGTCTCTTGGCTGTAGGTAGGATGAGTCTTTGAGCGTCGACTCCCATTGTGTGCTTAGTCTCTGTCTCCACTCCTCCTCCTCCTATTAGGTTCTTAGATAGCAGCTGGCTCTATGCTCTTCGCAGTCCCTCTGGCACAGCCTGCCGGCTCCAGGTGCAGGTTGTTGCTGCTCCAAAGTCAAGATGTAGAGCGCGACTAAAGCCACCTCCTTTGGGTTCCTGCAGCAGAAGCAATCTCCTCCATCAAACATGCACTACAAGATTGGGAGGTTGGTAGAAGTTTTTTCCCCTTCTTATCATTCTCTGTAGTTGTAGCCTGCAACCTGTGACTATGCAGCTCTAACGCTCATGGATGAGGGGATCCGGAGTAGTTTCACAACAGCTGGAGAGAGTAACAGACCACTCCTCTACAATATTGTGCTGATGGACCATAGTGGGATTCACATTAAATACTGTTCAGTAATGTGGACAGTGCATTGGTCCAGTGTAGGGCTACAATAAGTAATTTTAGGGCCCCTTAGAGACCAAGCTTCTCACCCATTACCAGTTCCTATCTTGTACCCTCTCTTTTAAATTTGATCGTTACCTCTGCTAATACTGCCCTGATGGTGTCCCTGGTCCAGTGATCTGTTATTCTGGCACCACTTTTTTAATCTTAAAAACTTTAAATTTTGATGTAAAATTTATTTTTTTTTGTTCATTTATATAGTGCTGACACATTCCGCAGCGCTGTACAGAGAGCCACCATTGACATTATACCCTGTCCCCATAGGGGCTTCTAATCTACGTAGACTGGTGTCAGTTTCCATAGTCCTAATATTTGTTCCCATCAGGTTGTGCCTCCATGGTTTCTGACATCATGGAAAAGGGAGCAAGACGGCGGATAGTGCTTTCTTTACAAGAAATGCTACACCTGCAGGGGGCGCTCTCCAATCTGTAGTTTATACATTGGACAGTTGTGTTTTCTGATAATTTAAAGGCACTTTGGGGAACGTTCATCAAGGTAGTTGCACCAGAATTCTGGCACAATTTGTACCAAAAATAACATCGTTTTCCCATTTACACCAATTTATTTTGTGTTTTAACGTTTTAAACTCCGCCCTCGCTTTTAAAAGGGGTGTGTGACTTCGATTAAAGAGGTGTGGCTTACTGTGCACCAAAAATGCACTAACATTTTGGTGTAGTCAGTAGCATAAAAGTAAGCCAACTTAAAAGGGGTATGAAGGGGTATGAAGTTAGACTAGACAGCTGTATGGAAACTATGATAAAAGGGTCGCACTGTAAGACTGTCTTGTCTAACTTTCCTCTGTCTTACAGTTAGGCACTACTGATAAACGTGCCCCTTGGTGTTTTCTCATAGAAATTTGCTCTATACACTTTTCTCACTTTTCTATTTCCAGGTCGTTGAACTGATAAAATGTCTGGATGGTCAGACACTAGTTGCAAGGTAGGGGTTGGGTCCCCAAAAAAGCCTCTAAATAGAATAGGAAAACAAAGTCCATTTTTTTTGCCCTCTGACCCCCTTTTTTCTGGGTTTGGGGTAGTTTAAAAAGGCAAATTTTAGGGCCCCAATTAAAAAGTGGAAAAAAAATTTAGTTAATAATAAACCTCATTTTACCCTGGGGGACTTCAGTGACCCATAGTCTTTTAAATTTTTGCACTTAAAGGTTACGGTCCCCACACCTCTTTTTGAGGGACAGTCCCTATTTTTGACCCAAATCCTCTTCTCCATCTTTACTCCTTAAATGTCCCTCTTTTTGACTTGATGAATAAACTTACATCAATAAATTTATTGTATTGCCCCTAAGAAAGCTTCTCGTGGTTTCAAAAAGCATATTGGGCAAAGGGTTAGGGAAAATTTTTACAAATTTTTTTGCAATTTGGACTATAAAATGCCTCTTTTTGGACAATTTTGTATTCATTTGAAATTTTAAAAAAGTAACTGAAACATTTACCCTTATACATAAAAAAAAATTGTATTTTTTCTTTTTAAACCATAATGTCCCCTCTTTGGAGGTCTACAGTTTTTTGGGCCCTTTTAGTGTTTGGGGTTCCGAGGGCATACCCATTATTTTCCCCTTGAAACCAATTGTTTATCTTAGGTTTTTTTGTTAAACACATTTTTTTAGATTTTTTGGTTATGTTTTTTTAATTTCCCATATAACTATCAAAAAAATTATATTTTATATTTATTATATATATATTAATTTTAATATATATATATTTTATATAATTTTAAAACCTCAAAATTTTTGCGTTTTTTTACTTTTTTCCACTAGGCCCAATAATTTCCGACAAATCCTGTTAAGTTTGGAAAAATTTTTCTGCAGTCTCCTCTTTTTCAAACCCCAGGCAGGTTTAGGCTAAGCCCACACGCATTTTGACCCTTTGGGGGACCGCGGGGTTTTTTGGCGCAGATTTGTGCAAAAGCCGCGGTCGGTTTTTCGGATCCGAGCGGAATCTGGTGGAATATACATCACGTTACCCAACTTTAAAAAAAAAAAATTTTTGCTGAATTTTACAACCGCATGGGTTTTTTTATGTCTGTTTTATTCAGTTTAAACCGGGGGGGGGGCTTTTTTTAGGAAGAAAGGTGGGGTTTGGGGCCCCCACAAAAATTTTCATTCCCTTCCCAAAGCACTAAACATTTTTTTAGCTACAATCCCTTCAGCCCCTATTTTTATAGTTATGATACAATCCATTCCCCGGGGGCCCATATCTCACTGGGTCCCTTTTTTAGCTGTCATCCTTTATCCGGGTTTTCCTTTAAAAATGTGGGCCCGGGGTCGGTAAGGGTCTGGGGGCCCCCCCATTTTTTTCCCTATGGGCCTTTTTCACTCTTTTCAACACCCTTTTTTTCAGTTAATTATTTATATTTCTTTAAAAGCCAAAAATTTTTATACGCATTATAAATAGCCTAGAATGCGTTTTTCTACCGGGTCATAAATCAAGGATTCTATGTAGGCGACATTTTTCTGGCTCAGGGAAAACAAATTTGAAAGTGCTCTACCCCGTTTTCCGCCCGTAAAAAGCCCCAAAAAATGCCATTTGCCCAAGCTATAAAACTATAACTTCTTTCGGTTTTTAGTGCGGGCCCCGCCTTTCCCCAAACCCCCCCTAGATTTTTTGGCACATTACAAAGTGGGCCCCATGCGCTCTTTTAATCGTTGATAATGGGATACGGAGCATTTCACTAATGCGAACGGGGGTCACCCGGAAAGGGCTGAAAATACGCCAGATTTTGGACAGGCCCTGTTATACATTTTGCCCTTATTTTAAAAATTCACTTTGGGAAAATATATTTCTCGGGAAAATAAAAGGGGGCAAATGACGTGTACCCGTCTGAGCAGCCTGATCACCACATGGTAAACAAACACTCCACAGTCTATAGCTAGGACGCTCATTTCACACCAGATAGAGCACATTTTGCTACGGTAGATCCTCAGACAATCATTAAAGGGGCTTTTCCCGAAATGAGGATAAAACCCCTCCTTATTTAATGACTTTCCCAAAAACCCAAAATTTACTGAATGTGCAAAGGGAATTTAACAAGGATCAAAACTTGCTGGTATCTGTCTCAAACTTTGGTATGAACTTGTGCTATGTAGTACTATTTCTGGAGTCCTTATGGGCCGTTTACATGGCACAGAGCAAATACCGGTTGGATAATCCGACCGGTATTTGCTCTGTTTTGGGGCCATGTACACCGCCACAGGGAGACGACTTTTTTCCATGGTTTGTAGAGAAAAGCTGTCGACCTTTGCATTGACCTGTTCATGTTCCACCCGAAAACCGGGCGGAAGATTGAACATTTTCAATGTTGGTCTAAAAAGCTGTTCCGCGGAAAATCCGTTGGTTCCCTCAATAACATCATGGGAGCTGGTATCTGGATGACTCTTTCACCCTTTAGAGTCAACTGGGCCAACCTGGAATTTAAGGGTTGGATATTATAACAAAAAAGAAACCTTTATCCGGAGTAATCAAAAAAGCTTTAAATTCTCTCTCACCCATAAATTATGCAGCGGGCTGAATATGGGGGGGGCTTTACCCCACGGGCCCCTCCAATACCCAGGGAGTCCCGGCTGTTACCTTGCTGCTACGGCGGATGGTGGGGCTTGATCCCTTGTTAATCCTTAAGAGTCACAGCTTGGGGGTCCATCATGAATGAAAAGAAGGAAATGGGAGCTAAAAGTCTTCATTTGGGTTTGGTGACAAGCAACTGCTTGACACGCTGCAAACTCATTGTGGGGGCGCTGGTGCTGATGCTCAGCACCCTTCATCACCCTGATCGGCACCCTGCAACGAGATCATGGTGTGCCCAATAGTTGCTATGGTTATGGAAACCCAAGAAGGCTTTTTTAGGCCAGTTTTGCTCCTATAACTTTACCTCCTATTTAAAATTTTGCATTTTTCTATTTAGCCCTAGAACTAAACCCCGTTGTAAACCCAGCCAAAAAAGTCCCCATAAGGTCTGTGGGTGTTGGAAGTGGCATAGTTGGGAAGCGGTTGGCGGGCAGGCACGTGGTCCTTGGTGTCAGAAAGGGAGCAAACAAGCTGTTCTGCCTTGGCCAGGCAAGCAAGGTGCACTCTCTAAGCTCAATGTGAGGTCAAATTTGGAGTCCTACATTTAAGGTCCATTCAAGCGAGCGATAAATCAAAATGTCTAGGAAATCAAGACATGTTCTTGAAGATCCTCAAGAAATTTTCCACTGCTGTGACCACAGATATGAAACGTGTCCTTTTGGTTGTCACCTCATTTCATGGTCAACATAAATGAAATCCTGAAATACTACACATTGGTGGTAAGTGACCTGTCACCGTTCTACCCCATTATTGCAGCTACCTGATAATCACTTCCCAAGGAACCAAAGTTTTCTTATATTCTATCCAAGTGGTTTTCCCATTAAGCTTGGTGTGATTGTTCACACCCTTAAAAATCTAAATGTTAAAATGATTCTTTCAGCCCCAGATACCACTACTGTGCTGCTGTGCTTTAGATCCTTAAAGGGCATGTCCATCTGAAAACAAAACAGTAAGAAACAGATGTCCTTAAAGGGGCATTCCCATCACTTACATTTATAGCATATTGACAGGACATGCCAGAAATGTCTGATAGGTGCGGGTCCCAGAACTCGAGCATATGGGGTCCCCTTACCTCTTTGCTGTACTCATTAAAATGAATGAAGGGCACTGCTCATGTGCAGCCGCAGCACAGGTGAGGAGTGGGACCTCTGGGCCGCACCTATCAGCTTTTATGGCATATCCTATCAACAGGCCATAAATGTCTGAGATTGGAACACCCCTTTAAGTCTCCCAGGTCATTACAAGGTCGTTTAACTGCTTATAATTTTATCTGTTCCTAAAATAAAAAACCTGGGTGACAACCATTGTAATCCCCATTACAGCACCTATATGGGTCGTCTCCCAGATTTCTGAGACTCCTGAATGGTTAATTTGCCCTGATTGTCTCTGTACAGGAGGGGGGCATGGATTGTAGCAGAACTATGACCTGTAGGAAAGCTGGGTGACAACGCTATTGGTTGCTGTAAAAGTGGCCATGTTGATTGTCACCTAGTTGTCACATACATTGGCCATCCACATTAGACTAACGTTAGCTGCATCTGCTGTTTCCGGCAGGACTGGACCATGTTATGTTTGTTAGGTGTTCAGATAAAGTTTGTTCAGTGGATGTTGGGGGGGATGCGTGAGGAGGATTGGGTAGTTGGATTTCAACAGCTATGATCCTTAGTTCTCAGGTAAGATGAGCCAGCGGCAGAGGTGTATGGCAGCGGCTTATTCATAACCATGTACCCTTGGCCGAACTGAGTGTAGGGGATTTGGGAGGAATGGCTAACAACTGGTTGAGAGTAAAATTAGGTTCTCAAGACCTAGTAGGTCAAAAGCAAATTGAGGATTTGTTACATCCAACAGAGGGCGCTGTGGGCTTCTCAGCCCTTTACGCACCACTGTCAAAAGAAAAACCAGATCTCTCCTGCAGACTCCGAAAAAAGGGGATGAAGTAAAATCAATCCATTTACAGGTTAAAAAAGACATAGCTGTAAGTTACCACAAAAGGGTCAGAGTTGACGCGTTTCGAGCATGATGGTCTTAGTCATAACATCATGTTCACACAACATATTTGTGGGACATAATTGCGCTGCAATATGCCTGAAGTACTCCCCACAAATACGGTGAGATCCATAGCACTCATTGAGTGCTATGACTTTCGGACGTATACCCCGTATACTCCTGAGCAACAGGAGAAAGAAGTGACATGTCTACGCATCGGAGAAATGGAGGGTGAATGCGGGCCGGGCCAGAGTGCTTTAGAATTACGCACTGGCCAGCAGGCGTATAGCGGCGCGCACATACGCCATGTGAACATACCCTAACTAAGAATGTTTTCCATTCTGGGGTTAGTGGTATTAGTGACAGAATCGCTCTCTAACACATGGTGGAGTCATCCGGAAGCATTGAAGCCCCTTCATCTGAGGATTTCTTCAGTAAACAGCCCATTACATCCTGATGGGACAATAGTCTGTGAAGTGTTTGAGCAGAAGGCTGCTTCCTTTGTCCTTTGGTGTTTGTTCTCTGGATAAACATTAACTTTAGCACAGCTGTAGATAGGCTGAGGGGGTAGGGGTGTCCTTTGTGTTGAAGGCTTTGTGCCCTCTGACCCTTCCTCTACTGGTCACAGCCCCCCATAGCAGGTTGGTTGATCCACTGATAATTGATAGTTAGCAGAGGATAAGTAAAACCCACATGTTCAACTAGTATATTGTGATTGCGGGTCACCAATATGGACATCTGGATACAGGTCGTCCATTTTATAGCTTGAGCTTCATAAGGAATCCTAACAGGGAATTATCATGGTATAAGATCGAATTTAAAAAAAAAAAAAAAAAGAGGTCTGCGCTGTTTCCAGACACAGCGCCACTGTGCTCTATGGCTGTGTCAAGTACTGCAGCTTAAGGGTAAGTTCACACAACGAGGATTTCTAGTCCGATTCCACGCAGATACCGCCTTAAGTTAAAATCCTCATTGAAAACTGAAAGAAAACAATTCCCATTGACTTCAATAGAAAATGCACGTTGTAGTTCATGCAATAAGTCCCCACAATGAGTTTGCAGAGTGTCAAGCAGTTGCCGAAAGCCTAATGAAGGCTTCTATATCTGCCATTTCCTTCATTTCATTCATATAGATGGCGCAGCCACAATTGCCGCGGCGTCTTAAAGGGAATCTGTCGGCAATTTTTTTTTTTACTTATTAAATCAAGCCCCTGATCCATATTCTTTTCCTCTCAGTCGTTTTTATTTCCTGATTGTAGATTTCTCTATTCGGCCGCCTATATATGATTGTGTGGAAGACATTCTTGCTTGCACTGCTTTAACAGCAGTCAGAGAGATACTTTACAGCAGCTTCATGCGCATAGGATTCTTAAGACAGATTCTGTCCCATAGACTTGTATAGGAGAGTTTTCACTGTGAAGGGAGGGGAGGGCGGGAGCTGTGACATCTCCTCTTGTGACTGGTGGATTCTGTGTTATCTGTACACAATGGTGTCTCCTTTCAGTGTGACCATGCTTTTACTGATAATGAGCAGACTGCTGAAAAGCTCTCTAAACAGAACAGGAAGTGTCAGACTATTTTTAGGCCTAGTGGCCAAAGTGAAAACTATAGGACTTAAGAATTATTAAAAAATATTGAAAGTAATATGGAAAATTAAAAAAAACATAACCAAAAATTCCTAAAAAATGTGTTTAACATAAAAATGTGAGTTAAACAATAAATCATTTTTGATGACACATTCCCTTTAAGGATTTAACAGCAGGGATCAGAGCCGGCACCGACTCCTGCAAATCTCATGCAATAAGTGTCAAAACATTTGTACCTGTATTGAATGTGAATTTTAATGTGGATCTGTATCCACAACTAATAGACATGAAGGGGGCTCTTTCTGATGGCAAACTGTCTGTAGAACCAAATCCGAAAAACGTGTCTAAAGCCACAGGCAAAGAGCATGTACTTTAATTAAAAAAAGTGTTAAAAACGCGTCGGTCAATGTGAATTTCAACGGCAGAATCCTCATGGAATCCACACCTGCAGTAAAATGTATAAAGCTCATAGACTAGAGAGGCTCTTCTTCCACAATAATAAAAAGTAGACCCACCTACATCCACTCTGATAACATCATGTTTGTGGGATCAGATTAAAGAGCCCTTCCATGAGTTGTCTGTTTTAGTAAATACTAGTATTCCCCATACAATAACGTTTTTGGAGTACCCTTCCTTAGATCTCTGTTGTGCTGTTCCCTTGTTATTACTCTTAGAAATGTATTACTGAATCTGTCAGCTGGGCGTTACCAGTTAGGGGCGTGTCCCTGCACAGTCTGACACTGATCAATCAGTGCTGACAGTCAGGGAGACATGTATGAAGGAAGGCGCTTCGAAGTGAATTGTGGAGTCTTGTTTTCAGTGTATAATGCGCCTGATGTATGAAAGTGTTTTTTGTGCGTTCATAAATGGAGTCTAAAGTTCATCGCGCCTCGACTGTGTGTTTGGCGCATTATGAAACTTAGGCACATTAGTAATGCCCCAAACATGTATCAAGGCTATAGATAGGCTGGAAATAAAAGAAAAGTCATTAGAATTGCATGTCAGTGAATAGAAACTATGGTACTGATCCTGCTTGGAGGACCACAGGTCCCAGCAAGACCTGTGGTGTGCTGGCTCTTGCTGTATGTAGAATAAAGGGTGAGAGCAGCAAAAATAAATTTCAAATTTAATATAGTAAAAATTAAAAAATCTGAACAACAACATCACTGGGTTGTTTAATGTAAAAATAGTTTTAGATTCAATTAAATCTAAATACATTTTATAGGAGATATTTTTATATTTTTGGGATATTCTATATTTTTACATAAATTTTATAGGATAACATTTCATTAAATTTAAATAGTTTAATTTTTATATAGTTTGATAATTATCATAAATCAGTTTTATTATTGTATTGGTGGAAGTTGAGAAATATTGGACATTTTTTTCCCCTAACGGCAAATCTAGCTCCACTCCGACTCCTCAGGCTCAGGCAGACCACACTGAGATAGGTCTGCCTGTCCGGGTAGTAATGCGCCTAGTTTTGCCGAACCACATTCATATATGTGTTTAATATTACGAGTGTGGTGCGACGCCCCCTCATGTTAGGCGCATGAGCAAGTTTTACGAACAATGCGCCCAACACATTCATTAGGTGCGTTACACATCGTAGCCGCCTCACTTAGGCGCATTTTACGCCAGAAAAGGGTGAAAAACCTGATCATACATGTCTCCCTCTGTGTGCTGCAGGGACACGCTCCTCTGAAAACTGGAATGGTAACGCCCATCTGACAGATTCAGTAATACATTTCTAGGAGGAATAACAGAGGAACCACACAACCCAGAGTTATAAGAGGAGATGCTCCAGAATTGTGATTTCATAGGAAACACAAGGATTTACTAAACTAGACCTGTCAGGAGATGTCACAGGTCCTCTTTAACGTATATTCAGGGGCACATACATAAATTACGCTCTTTTTGCCTCTATCCAAATTGTAAAGTGCTGCGGAATATGTTGGCGCTACATAAATAAAGGTTATTATTATTTTTATTGGGTTAACTCCATGGACACAGTTAGTTCTTGATCTCACATTTGTGATGTAAACCTATATACTGTCACCCTTCGTTTACCATGTGTTCAGGTAAAAGATGCCTGTCCTCTGCTGGTAGAATGGTGTTACTGAAAGATTTCACAAGTTCCTTTCAAGCGGCCTTTCATACAGATTTTGTATCCACAACAAGTGATGAGCGAACAGTAAAATGTTCGAGTTCCAGTCAAACTCGAACTTCGAACCCCATTAAAGTCAATGGAAGAAGATGTTCGGGTTAATTTTTATACCTATACAGGTGAGGAGAAGCTGGAATTACCATCCATAACAGTACACCAACACTAGGCACATTATACGCCGGGCATGGCACATTGAAATGATCAGGGCCATCTTTTCCATTGAGCACACTAGACAGCTGCCCGGGGGCCCCACATATATAGGGGCCCCAAGTGGTGTATGTATGTCACAGGAATGCAAAAAACATACCCTGGATCCCTTGGTTGGCTTTGCTTATTTAACTGTTTGTGTGTTTTTAGGATGTGCAGTTAAAAACCATGGTGGAGAAGGGAGCCAAAGGCTCCTTATCCTGCCAAATAGTCTTGTAGGCTGAAGGCTGCCAGTGTCCAGACATAAGTGGCATGATAATATGGGTGTGCTTGGGTTTGGCTAGAAGCATGGCCTAGTATGATACCATATATTTGGCCAGGGCCCACGGGGGGCCCATAATTCTGTTAAGACGGCTCTGGAAATGATACACTGTACGCCTCCATAGCACAACATATCATTGGTAGTGTATGGGTATGTTCACATGGCTTATTTTGGGGCGTATTTCGCGGCATGCTGCACCTAATTCGGGGTGAAATGCGCCCCATAATTACGGTAATTCATAGCTCTCATAGAGAACTATGGATTACGCCTCCTCTCCCCGGGCGTACAATACGATCGTATTGTATGTGTGAGGAGATAAGTGACATAAATTATTTGCGGCGAATACGCGCCACGAGTAATGCATGTCTATGGGGCGGCGAGCTGCCAGCCCCCCCGCGCCGTGGAAGTACGTGCGTATTAGCGCGAGCTCCCGAAACACACAAAGTACTGCGGCATATACTGTACGTGCCGCAATACATCGTGTGAACATACCCTATGTAATGCGCCTATTGAGGCGCATTACGCATCGGAGGTGCATAACATATCATTACAAGATTATGTAATGCGCCTATCACATATAAACTAGTAATGATATGTTATGCACCCCCCGTTGCACAATGCGCCTCGTTGCACATACACTACCAATGATATGCTATGTGCCACGATTTGCGCAATACGCCTTTTTAGGCGCATTATGTTTACTATGCAAGGTATACCTGATGCCAGATTTTTGAGAGGATCGTACTTTCTGGCGCACCTTACACTGATTCAATGCGCCTAAAAACTTCCGCGGCGATGCCAATTTTCGGACATGTAAACTATTAAAATAGCGCGTTGAACGTGATGTTGAAGTCGAACATTTACTCGAACGAACAGGAAAAAATTCGGTTCGGCTCGAGTACTAAAAAAAATCGTGAAGTTCGACTCGAACTTAACTTTTCTGGAACAGTTCGATCAACACTATCCACAACCAGTTATATACTAGTAAAAGTGCCGGACTGGGATGCTTAGGGCCCACAGGTGGAGCTGACTTTAGGGGCCCACCAGTTGAGTTTTTATGGGCCCAACGGGAATTTTATTTTAGGGGCCCACTCTACAGCTACTGTAAATGACTGTACATGCCTGCTATACTCTGTCTCTTGCTTTTTGCCTCTCTTTCTATGCTTTTTTGCCTCTTCTGAGAATGTATATGGATTTAAAAAACAACTTTAGGTCTACCATGCCCATAGGGCCCACCGGGTGTTTACCCTATTGCCCTGTGGGCCAGTCCAAGCCTGACTTCTAATGTATTGTAAAAGTGACCTGACATGGTTTCCATGCAGATGTCGTGTCTGGACACTTCGGGTAGACAGGTCGCAGGTTAGCCCCATTGAATGTCTATGTGTTATCATATGTGAAGGGAAGATCCATTGCAGCAATCTGAGGGTATTGCCCTGAATTTCTGCCGCGGATCCATGAGGGATTTACATGAACAAGGACTAATGGAGACTACAGGCGAATCTCACTCCTCACTATCCAGAGCCATGGAGGTTATCCCTGCAAGAGAGCGGGCACCAGCATTTTTCTGAATTTTTGTGTATTTCTTTCTGTTGTAAAATAATATCAAATGCCTGGATTTTAGATGTTTTTTGCAGTCCTATGTAACACCACAGACAATACAGTGATAACTCAATGAGTACAGATAATGTAGTAGCTTTCAGCCGCAGTCCTATGTAAAACCACAGATAATACATTGATCCCTCTTTCAGGCCAGATAATTGAGTAGCTGGAACCTGAAGTCATATGTAACACAACAAACAATCTAGTGAAAACGAAAGGAGTAAAGATAATGTAGTAGCTGTTACTTGCAGTCCTATGTAACACCACATACAATAAAGTGATAACTCAGAGTACAGAGATAATGTAGTAGAGGTACCCTTCAGTCCCCTTCACCTCATGTGATAATACTGATATTCTAGCATATGTACTGCATTATCTGTAATTAGATAGTTGTCAATGGTGTTGCATAGGACTACAGGTACAATTATCTAGATTATCAGTGTATTCTCTGTGGTGTTACATAGTACTGCAAGTAACAGCTACTACATGATCTGATTTCACAGTTATCACTGTATTATCTGTGGTGTTATATAGGACTGCAGGTAACAGCTAAAATATTATCTGAACTGAGAGAGTTATCACTGTATTATCTGTGGTGTTTTATACTGTAGGACTGCAGCTAGTTGACATCTACTACATTATCTGGACCCTGAGAATCATCACTGGTGTTACATTGGACTGCAGGTGACATTTACCGCATCATCTGTACAGAGAGAGTTAACAGTGTGTTATCTGTGGTGTTACATAGGACTGCAGGTAACATCTGCTACATTATCTGTACTCCGAGAATCATCACTGTATTGTCTGTGGTTTTACATAGGACTGTATGCAACATCTGCTCCATTATCTGTACCCGGAGAATTATCACTGGTTTTACATAGGACTGCGGATAACATCTACTGCATTATCTGTACAGAGAGAGTTAACAGTGTGTTATCTGTAGTGTTACATAGGACTACATGTAACATCCACTACATCACCTGTACTCAGAGAGCTATCACTATATTGTCTGTGGTGTTACATAGGACTGCAGGTGACATCTACTGCATTACGAGTACTTTTTTGTGTCTATCAGGAATACTGTACTCGTTGAGCTCAGTTATGGAGCAATTGTTCACTCTCATCCAGACAAATTTTCCCATCCAGCATTTTGATAAACCTTGGTGGCAATCCAGCTTTCCCAGAAACAGATAAGTTTCTGTTTCCGCAGTGATGTAGTCCTTGTTTCTCATGTTGGTCCATAGAGTTATCATTTAGAAAACCTTGCTAATGCCTCATAACGACGGCCATATTGGTGGTCACCCAGCTTTGCCGGAATCAGATATTAATATTGAGTCACTTCTTGACAATATCAGGTATTCAAAGACTTAATGGACTGGAGGGCTTTCTCCATTGAAGATGAGAATATTGTGCAATGCTCTTGCTCTCTGTTATCAGCTCTACTGCAGACCTGACCTTGTCTGTCTCCACACAGGGCTATCGCCAGTCGCCTGGCTCAGGAGACGCCCGGTTACCTGTTTTGCCTCCCAGAGCAAGGCTTCCTCAAACCTTCAGCGCATGGCAGCTTGCATCTCCCGCTGACTCCTGCCAAGCTGGACCCCTCCGAATTCTGTGAGGAGGCTGCCAGATACCCCCTAGAGTGCTCCTGTGATATCCAAGTGCCTGACTGCAAACCCACAGGCCAGGATGAGAAGAAACATGGCGCATCAATGGAGAGCAGCCGCCAGCTCAAGGATGCTTCTACAATCACAGGTGAGAGGGTATAGGGCTGCCCGGTGCCAGCACCACCCTACTGTGCCAGGGCAGGGTTACCAGGGCGTTGTGTAGTATTGCCTGGGAGAATACGAATCTGATAGTCCTCTTTGCCCCTGATCTGTTTTGTTGCACCTGAATATAATTCTGCAAAGGAACAGCCCCAGCCCAAAATAATTCAGTGGCCTCATAACAAAATATACAGAAAAAGGGGAAAAAATTACTCAAAGAAAAAAACAGAAACATGGCCATACTCACTGCTAGAAAAGCTGAGATGAGACTGAACACAGCATAGAGGCAACACAGGCCCCCATGCTATTAAAGAAAAATACCCAGGTGTAGCTGATGGGTGGTAATCCATATATCTCTCCACTAGGTGGACAGAAAGCTGCAACTTAAATTGACATCTATTCACATAGCATGCAAAAAAGCAAAAAAGCCACAGTACCATGAGTTGGGAGACTAAGCAGATGCATAAATACCCGTAAGACAGCCGCTCGCACACCTTCCATGCATGAGGTACTGTGGCTTTTTTGCTTTTTTGCATGCTATATGAATAGATGTCAATAAAACAAAAACAAAAAATCCTTTGATTATGGCAATGTCATAGTGCGAACAGCAGAGGGCGATATTGTGTCTTAAATTTTAGCCCCGTAACTACCGTCCTATGTAATAGCATGCCCAACCTCGTAATATGTGCAGAATGCTTGTCTGCAAACCTTAAAGGAGAGAATAATTCTTAAAGGCTGGGTTCACACTTTTTTATTTTTTTATGCCTTTTTTTTTTTATTAACCCAGGCGTGATAAGGACCTGCCCTTGGCAATCCAAATCTGAGCTAATTCTGAAAAAACAAAGATTTTTAGAAATGCAAGTGTTTGTGTTTTTTTTAATGCACCAAAAACTCATCAAAAATGCAACCCAGCTAAAGGGTGTTCCTATATGTATATGCAATTTTCACAAAGTATAGCAGCAAACTGCATAACTTCTTTATACATGATATACAAAAAATATACATATATATAATACTTTTTTATATATTGTATTATTCAGTGTATAAAGAGGTTATGCTGTTTGCAGAGGCGTAACTTGAAGCTCCGGGGCCCTAGTGAAAAGAGTGAAATGGGCCCCCCAACTACCATGTGCCACTTACAATGCTGGTATCTCCTTATGTGGCAGAAGGGCTTTTGGGCCCCCTCAAGCTTCAGGGCCCGGTAGTGACTGCTACCTCTGTACCCCTATAGCTACACCTTTGGCTGTTTGCTGCTAAACTTTCTGAAGATTTTCACCAGATCCAAGAACTTTGTTTGCAGTCAGTGAACAGAAACCTTCACTGTTTATATCTGGAGGCTGAAATTCTGCCCTGATTGTGTAAGGCTATGTTCACACGGTGTATTGCGGCGCATACAGTGCGCGCCGCAATACACCGTGTGTCTCAGGAGCTTGCGCTGATACGCCCGTACTCCCGAGGCACAGGGAGGCCGCCGGCCCCATAGACCTGCATTACTCACAGCGCGTATTCGCCACAAGTAATTGACATGTCACTTATCTCCCTGCGCATACAATACCATTGTATTGTACGTGCGGGGGACGGGGCGTAATCCATTGTTTTCTATGAGAGCTATGGATTACCGTAATTGCGGCACACATCTCACCGCGTATACAGCGCAAATACATGGGGAAATGCGCGCCGCAATAACGCCGTGTGAACATACCCTAACAATCCATCAGGTGCTCAATACTCATACAATTATAAGAGCTCTTGTTTTTTTTTTTTTTATAAACATAATTTTTTATAAAATTTTACAGTAACAAAAACGTATAATAACTGTCCAATAGATGAGATACCACTTGATCTACAAAGAAATAATATAAGGCACCATTAGGACAGATAAGAAAAGTACTAAGCAATGAAAGTACAAAATAGCACTAATGAAATATTTTGGTATCATAATAATGATGAAGCAACAAGACGGCTCCATCTTCACTAAAGAAAGGAAACAAAAAATAATAATAATAATAATAAGAAGGCCTCGTTCACACGGCTTATTTGGGCGCGGATTGGCGCCATACTGTGCGCCGGATTTGTGCTGCAGTATGGCGCCAATCCGTCGCAGTAATTACGGTAATCCACAGTTCTCATAGAGAACAGTGGATTCCGTCGCTCCTCCCCGCTCGGCGAATCCGCCGGGCGGGGAGAAAGTGACATGCACATTATCCAGGAGCAATACGCGCCGTGGATAATGCAAGTCTATGGGGCCGGCGAGCTGCGCCCCCGCCCCCGTCCCCGCACCTTATTCAAGACGGAATTGCGAGCGCGATCTGGCTCGCAATTCCGTCTGGAATAAGCCGTGTGAACACGGCCTAATAATAAAAAAAAAAAAGTAGACCCCCCCCCCCCCAAAAAAAAACAAAAAAACCCCACAAAACAACACAGAACAGTGGTACCCATATGCAGATATGTATAAGAGACATAATCACATACACCTATGTAATCAAGCAAGGTCTGGAATAAAAGGTGAAAACAAATAATGATACTGTGCTGATACCAGAGCTCTTGTTTTAACAGGCTGTGCAGCTGTTGTGCCCATCTCCTTGCAGCAAGCAGAGATCTTGAAAACCACGACTAATTATTTATGAATCATTATGATTTATTTATTGAAACTGGAAAGGGCTTTTATAGACGACCTGTGCCCGCTCCTGACAGGTCTGCTTTACTCAATCCTTGTGTTCCCTGTGAAACAAGATTCTGGAGCCTCTTCTCTTATATCTCTGGGTTGTGCTGTTCCTCTGTTATTCCTCCTAGAAATGTGTTCCTGAATCTGTCAGATGGGTGTTACCATTCCAGTGTTCAAATGGGCGTGTCCCTGCACACACGGACTGTCAGCTCTGATTGGACAATGTCAGACTGTGCAAGAACAACCCCCCCCCCCCAATTGGTAACACCCATCTAACTGATTATTAATGGATTTCTAGGAGGAATAACAGAGGGACCACGCAACATAGAGATATAAGAGAAGAGGCTCCAGAATTGTTATTTCTTTTGGAACAGACAAGTCAACAATGGCCATAGGTCCTATTGTTATGAAATAGGACTCTGACGTTTCCTCCGTTAACACTTTCTTCTCCCTTGTCCAGATGTGTGCACCAGTGGGGACGTCCCGGAGGTGGAGATCATCAGCCTGCTGCAGGAGCAGCTCCCGCACTACACACTGCGCGCCGACACCATGTTTGGCTATGAACACGATGACTGGCTGCACACCCCTCTGCTCCCACCAGATTTGCCTCTGCGCCTCACATCTGAGCAGATAGAGGAAACCTTAAAATATTTCCGTAAGTTTCACCATGGACATGTAAATTTCTTGGCACAATGCATACACTGGGGCCAATTTCTTAAAGAATTGCTATGGTTTTGGGGTGTGGAACAAGCCCATTACCCAAAAAGCAGGGAGAAAAATGCAACCGATGCCAAAGTTGTCAGATTTGGACCCATAGACAAGACTGACAGGCCGTGCTCCTTACTTATAAGAATCCCAGAGCTGGGTATGGGTAGAGAGCTGTGCATGCTGCTGGATTTCCTGCTAACATATGGTGAATATGGGACCTGCTGAAAATGAGGTGCTAGAACTGGTTGCCAATGTTGGCCCCTTCCTAGGGGGTAGCCTGAAACTTCCACTCTATACTGAGTTCACACTTGTGATGAGTGCAGAACCGTTTTTACAGCATTATGAGCCCCTGGGCAGAGCACTGCAGTGGGCACTGTCAAAATGCCTAACATCACACTTGGCCATGCCTCTAACCACCCACAAGCACACCCATATTATCACTTATGTCAGGACACCGGCAGCCTGCAGCCTACAAGACTGATTGGCAGAGCAGGGAGCCTTTGATTCCCGTCTCCACCATGGTTTTTATTTCTTTGCACATCCTAAAAACACACAATTAAATAAGCAAAGCCAACCAAGGGGTCCTGGGTATGTTTCTTGTATTCCTGGGACAAGCATACCCCACCTGGGGCCCCTATACTTGTTGGACCCCTGGGCAACTGCCTACTGTGCCCTATAAAAAAAGATGGCCCTGGGTGAGGGGGCACTTGCTCTAGCTTAGGTTCACATTCCCTCCTACAATCGATGGAATTGTGAGTTTGAAGCATTCAACCCTTCTTGGGAGGAGGCATAGATATGTCATAGCTCCCAACTGGGTGGTCAAAGAGGGACACTTTCGGTTATATATATATTTGTTTGCTTCTGTAGTTTTCAGTTTACAGATTAGCAACAAAATCATTTGAGTACAAACAGTTTTATAGTCAACATTGCCACAAATTCTAAAATATATAAATATTATATTAAATATTATTTATTATTATTATTTATTTTAGAGCGCCCTTGGTTCCAGAGCGCTGTACATTCGGGTTTCATACATAACAAGGGTCAAACAAGTACAAAGGTGACAAATTAATAACTAACAACTGATACAGAAGGAGAGAGGTCCCTGCCCGCGAGGGCTTACACTCTACAAGGAAGGTGGGAAGAGACAGAAGGTGACATAATATTTAGTTCGGAATCAGAGAGACGTTTATTAATACAGGTTAAAGTGTATTGAGGGAAAGGGGGATTTAGGTGAAAAATAGGGACAGTCTCCCCAAAAGAGGGACACATAGCAGGTCTTCATTTTTATGATCCAAATTGTAACACAGTACATGATTAAATAATATACAAATTCTAACCAAAAAAAGCAGGTAAATGCTTTTTGGGGGGCAATGTAGTAAGTTTATTTTTGAAGGTTAAAAAGAGGGATATTTAAGTTGTGAAAAATAGGGACTGTCCCTCCCAAAGAGGGACACTTGGGAGGTATGGAGATGTATTTGCATGATCCAGCATAAGAAGGAGGAGTTTGCTGATTTTTCCCACAAACAGCGCCTCTGCTGTCCATGGCTGTGTCTGGTATTACAGTATTCATATAAACAGAGCTGAGCTGCAATACCGAACACGACCAGAGGACAAGAGTGGTGCTGTTTCTTGAAAGTAAATCAGACCATTTTTTCCTAATCTCTTTAGAAACCCACAGCTAAAATGGCCTTAGCTAAGAACATCTGAGGTCCACAGTGTTGCAGCTTTCCTGATGATCACCCGGGTGCCTGCAGAACGGTGTGGGGTGGCAGAAGGAGGCAATTAAAGAAGTGTGCTGGATATGAAGGGATCCCATAATCCCCTGCTCCCCGCCTCCTGGCTACACAAACTTTTGTTATGTAGAATGTGATGAGGGTTGAGATGGGATCTGGGACTAAGCCCAGGATCCCTCCCTTCTCCTTCCACTGGATAATTGTCCTCCATTGCTGATGTGCTGCCTGTCACATCCACAGCTCACAAGCTAAGAAGCCAGACCGGGAAATCCAGACTGTCACTCAGGAATCCAGACAAACGTCTCCTGTGCACAACAATGAGGGTTAATAGGGAGCAAGGAAATCACAGCAGAGCCATGTGCATGGTGTCCGTGTAGTAGCAGACACCTACTCTATACCATATGCAGTGCAACATACCCTCACTTTTTTTTCCAACTCTGTGCACTACATGTAAAACATACTTTACAACTTTCCCGAAACATCCAGAAGACTCCTAGACGGAGGGGAGACCTCCCAGAAGAGTTGGCCAGTCTACCGCTGGTTTACGTGTCCTGGTGCCGGGTCATTAGAGGATGTCCAGTTATGGGCACTAGGTCGCTCTCACGCTAACACTATTTATTTTACTTTTGTTTTGCTTATAAACATCTTTTTACTGTGTTTTTTTTAATTTTTTTTAACTTTTGTCTTTTTCGTCTCAATGGATTATGCGATCACGTCATAGTATTTCTAATACATACATTACTGTACATTACTGTGGACTATAAGGCTGGGTTCACACGGCCTATTTGCGGGGCATAATTATGGCCCGCAATTACGGCGTGTGGACGGGGGCGGGAGGAAGCGGGGGGCCGGCACCTCGCCGGCCCATAGACATTCATTACCAGCGGCGCGTATAAGTGGTAATTCACATGTCAATTATCTCCCCCCGCGGCGGATTCGCCGAGCAGGGAGAGGAGACGTAATCCATAGTTCTCTATGAGAGCTGTGGATTACCGTAATAACTGGGACGTATTCCAGCCATAATTCGCGCACTACGGCGCGTAATTACGGACTGAAATACGTCCCATTTTAAGCCGTGTGAACATGGCCTTAGGGTATATCCACACAACAGATTTGGATGCTGATTCGGATTCAGCTCGGAATCTGCACCAGCATCACCATCTTAAAGGGGTTTTGCCACAAAGTAAAATTGACGTGAGAAGCTTGCAAATGAAATAACAAACATATTTGCCATTCATTATTATTAAAAATTCTGGACTGTTTTTGTTTCAGCTGCTCCTTTAGTGATCCATTGTTTACAGCTCCTCAGTCCTGGTCAGACATGCACAGACATCACCTCTCCTCTCAGGCAGATACTGAGTGTTCAAACCCCAGGAGCTGTCATTTCACTCCCTTCCTCTGTACTCCTTAGTGATTAGTCAACCAGTGCAAATAAAAAAGAAACCTCACACAGGTCTGTGCATTGATAAAGAGAAAAAAAAATCCACAGGTTTGGTTCCTGCAGGGATTTGAACCTAGGACCCTTGTGCCTGGAGGCAAAAACTTTACCTCTCAGCTATTCACAATGCTTTACATAACAGACCTTTCTTTGACTACAGAGAGGAAAGGCATGGTGATGTCATCCTGCTGGGTCACATGATATGCAATTCAAACAAATCACACACACCCCCTTCTCACACACAGCTGAAGAGCTGGATGCAGGAGGCATGAAATGAGATTGTGGCAAAACCCCTTTAATTTGACTGCGATTCGCCTTACATTGTTTCTAAAAGAAAATTCGCACAGCAGTGCACACAATGACTGTTTTCTCCGCTGAAAAACTCCGCTGATGTCAATTTTTAAAATTTTTTTTATTTAAATGTTATTGAAAGAAACAGTGGTACAGATTATACACCTCATGGCAATGAAATTATAGTAAATCATGTGATTGTCTCACAAAATACAACAGATTATAACATCTTCGCATCCTATGTAATACATGAAGCAATATGACATGTAATATGGATTCTAATACAAAATCTAGAATATATTCTGTTTCCAAATTTTCAATTGTATCATCCTGTATATTGACAAGTACTATACGAACCTCCCATGTAAGATCGACATGTCCATTCTTGAGGCGGATTCTGTGCTAAATCCTCTCATAGTAAATGGAGGCTGCATAGTTACCGATACCAGTCTTTGGCCTCTAGTTGCCATTGCAGCGATCAGCGTTTCACAATAGCGTTTGTGGGGTGTTAATGGTTAGACAGAGGAAAGCCCCTCGTTATGTTTACACCTAGATGCCCCACCTGGTAGTGATCATGGTATCTAGAGGGTTAAACAGCCCGGATCGGAGCTAGCTCCGTTCCTAACCACTTAAACGGGAGCCCGGCTGTACAGCTCACTCCCACTCTGGATGGTGCAGGCACAAATTCTGAGCCCGTACCAACTGGGTGCCATTCTGGAGACTCACCCGCTCTTCCTGGAGCCTGGGAGGGCACACATTTTTTCTGGGAGTGACCTGGATGATTTTTAAGACTTGGCAAGGATGCATTAAAGGACACTTTATATATAAGCAACACTCTGCTTTATGCCTAGGGGGCAGGTTGCAGATGATGGCATTTTACTCATCAAATTTTTTGCTTAGTTGCTAAATATCTTAGTCCATCCCTGGCAGTGGGAGCCGAGCTGGTCATACACATTATAGCCCTTAAATAGGGCTGCACTGTCTGTCTCCGGTGCTGCTTCATTCAAACACCTCCGAAAGAAAGGCTCGGGCCCCCTCCCCGCATTCTAATTCTGGGTCCCAACGATCATACATTTACCACCTTTCCTGCTAATGTTTTCATATAAAGCATATAAAAGAGGTTTTCTTAATGGGTCACTTCCATAATTTTATTTGCAAAAAAGAAAAAAATTGTCAATCTCTCACCTCAAACACATAAACATTTCCTAGAACTCCCCCTCCCCCCCCCCCCACACCTTTATGTGTACACAGGGTAAAGTACTACCGGTAATGTATTATATATATGTCAATATAAATGTAGGAACAAGCCTGACACTCTAGTGATAAATTGTAGTATACTGACACCATTGCAAACCATGGAAAGCTGGAGGTTTATACCAATCCTGCTATCACTTAAAGGGAATCCATCGCTTTTTTATTATTATTAATTAAAACAAGGCCCCGATACATAGTCTTTTCTTCTTTGCTGTTTTTATTTTCTGATTGTAGACTTTTTAATCCTGTTGCCTGTATATGATTATGGGGGCGGCCATCTTGCCTAAACTGCTTTAACAGCATTTAGAGAGATGCTTTACTACAGCTTCTTGGACATAGGAGCCTGTGAACAGGAGCCGACCCATTGACTTCTATAGGAGAGTTTTCTAGGCATGCTCTGTGACCTGGGAAGAAGTCAGTGTGCAGGGAGGGAGATAGGGAGCTGTGACATCTCCTATTGTGACTGGTGGATCCTGTGTTATCTATACACATTGGTGTCACATTTCAGTGTAATCCTGCTTGTGCTGATAATGAGGAGACGGCTGGAAAGTTTTCTCTACAGAACTGGAAGTTTCAGACTATTATTAATCCTTGGAGCCTAACTGAAAGCTGCAGGATTTAAAGATTTTTTTTAAAATATTTATCGTGATATGCGAAACACAACCAAAAAGTGTGTTTTTAACATAAAAACAGGAGTTAAACAATAGGTTATTTTCTGCTTCCCTAATAAAAGAAAGCAGTCCAGGGGCCACAGGTCCCTTAAATTCTGCAAGAGGTGGGGAGAGAGGTCAACTAAATTGTGAGGATCCATCTAGTGGGTCCAGCCTACGAGACAATGAGACGTGCCAAAGGTCCAGCAGAAGACAATCCCACTTGGAGGTGACTTTGGAGCTGATCTCTTGCTTCTAGAGTCTATCACTCTTGGGGTGTCCAGGGGTGTAAATAGAATTCATAGACCTCACCACCTCATGACCATAAACTAAATCAACAGCATAAGTAGCAATAATGAAAGATATAAATAATACCACCATATATCAGGGAACTCACATAGTAGAGCTGGAGCAGAAAACCACCAACTACTTGTTCTGTACAAAAGGGAACAATGTTCTTGCACCTGATTGAGTCCCTCAACCTCTGGGCCACATGACAGTGGCTATGACTGCTATAAATAAACCTATGGGGGTGACAGAACCTATAAGATCCAAATAAACAGTGGAAAAACACCGCCGCAGGCATGAAACGACCTTGTTATGTAGACACAAGACTTCATATCTATTTATCTTCCCATGGAGTCTACCCAGAGCTCACACCCTCTCCGCACTCGCGCTCCCTTTGTGTCTCCATTGACAACAAGTACAAGGTTCATTCTTCTAAAGGAACAGCTTCCTACACCCTCCTTATTGTGATAAGGAATAAGTGTAGAGTTCTCATGCTACAGTCACAACCTCTCACTGAATGTAAACACCTGGGCGTCCCATCCCCCACACCCCCGGAGCGCACAGCAACTGGTCCTTTAACCCAGGCATAGCACAACAAGACCTCACCAGTGGTCACCAGATTAGATGAGAGCTGACTATGTAAGATTGTAGAAGTGAAGATATGTTTTGTACATAGAACCCTGTATTCTGGAAGAAAAACAATTGTCTGTTTTTTGTTTTTTTATTTTTACTATAAACAGTGCCATCCTTGCCCATAGGTTGTGTCTGGTATTGCAGCTCGATGCCATTCAAGTGCACAATAAAGGTGGCAGGCAGGAGATCATTAATGAGCAAAAATATACATAGTGAATAAAAACCATAACGGCTGCTAATACACAGTTGAGTCACATTATTATGACTACTTTTGAAGTCAGAAGCGCGTTGCTCATTAAGGAAGTCACATGTTGTTTGCCGGCTAGGTGGGTATATAAGGTATGTGATAGGCGGCCCACACATACCGATTTATCAAAGTTGCAGAAAGGGATGATTATGGACTTTCAGGCCAAGGCTGGCGGTATTTCTGACACTGCGCAGTTTGTGAACTTTTGGCGGCTCCTGTAGTGAAAGTGTATTGTAAGTGGACAGACGGCACCATTGTGAATAAGGGGCATGGAGACTGCGGAGCAACAGCACCATGTGCCGTTGATGTAAAGGGTGAATGCCGGCTACGAAGGTGCGCGAGGGCGGACAGAGACGCTACAGTGGAGCAGCTCAATGCCAAAATTACCCAAGTGGTGACCAGACATGTTCTAACAGAACAGTTCACTCAATGCCACTGAGTAAACAGATGACGCTGCATCTCTGCTAACTTAGTGGCATCGACTGCTATTTTGATGGCAGTGTTGGAATTGGAATCCGCTGACTGGTAAAGGGTTGTCTTCTCCCATGAGTTATGTTTTCTATTTCATCGAATGTATGCACACTGGTGTGTCAGTTGAGAAGTCTCAGAGAACAAACAGCCTGCAACCGTTGCTGGAAGAGCACAAGCTTGTGGTGGGAGTGTTATCGTCTGGGGAATGTTTTTGTGGCATTCTCTGGGCCACTCACCCATGTGGAAGGCACTGTCAACCCATTTGGGTTTGAATCCATCCTTGCAGATCACCTACACCCAAACATGCTGATTGTCTAAGGTGAATAGGATCTTCTAGCAAGAAAGTGGGACAGCTAGAAATGACTGACATTGGATGGAAAAGCATAACCAAGACATCCAAGTCTTACCTTGGCCCCCAATTTCCTAAACTTAAACTCAATGACGCATCTGTGTGACCACCTCAATGGTGGTGCTGGATGTATGGCCCCTCCAGCAGCTGTGGGATGCAGTCGGCTCCAGATGCCTGTGACCACCTACCAGCACCTTATGGAGTCACTCCCCGCCCATCTAGCTGCTGTTCATGCTGCATACGGCGGTTAATCTAGATATTACCTGCTGGTCATAATAATGTGACTCGACAAAATTGTGCCCTTCAAAATATAACAATCCACAAAAAATAAACCCTCACATGCCTAGCGTCCTTGAGGGGTTACGTATAAATGGAAAGCTTCACTTGGCCATTGCATTCAGAGGTTAGGCTCCTGGAGTCGCCTCCATATAGGCACTGGTACCTGAGCATGATTTAGAATATCAGTTTTGGTCGTTTATCTTTGGTTTATAGGACAGAAGTTTGTGTAGCCACAAGGCAGGGAGCGAGGGATGATGGGATCCTTTCATACGCAGCTCTGAGCTCTGCCCGCACTTGTTTTACATCTCATTCTGCTTAACTTCTCCGTAGCTTCTGGGTATGAAGCTGTGAAGACAATGATAGTCTCTCTATAAGTGCAGTCAACCAAAATTTATAACAAAACCACTTTAGATAATGTTGTGGAATTGTGTTATGAGCTAATTCCTATGCACTGACCACTCGGTGCAGCTGGGTAAACTCAGAAGCTGTAAAAAGTTCTGTAAGTAATGCAACAGATCTACCCCCGGGCTCTTGCACACAGAAAATTGGGATATATGGATCCAGTGTCTGGCTGAAGGTCCTTGGGCCCAGTAGGGCAAATTATTCTGAGAGCCAACCCTCTATTTACATAGGATAGATATAGTGCCAGGTTTAAGGACTTTTTGTAAGTCAACTTTAAAGTAGTCATTGCACATTAGGGTTCGATAGTATATAAGGTGCTTGGTTCTAAAGTCTGCTTCAAATAAGGTTATCCTCTGTCAGTCTGCCTGGGGCCCACCAGTGGAGTTAATTAGTGGGGTCCAACGGGGGAGTTGATACTTGGATCCCACCAGTAAAGCTGTTTCTTGGGGCCCACCAGTGGAGTTGATTCTTGGAGCGCAGCACTAAAGGTGATTCCTGGGTCCCACCAGTGGAGTATATTCTTGAGGCCCACCAGTGGAGTATATTCTTGGGTCCACCAGTGGAGTTGATTCTTGAGGCCCACCAGTGGTCTGTATTGTTGAGGCCCACCTGTGGTGTTTATTATTGGGGTCCATCTGTGGAGTTTATTTTTGGTGCCCTACAGTTGAGTCGAATCTTGGGGCCCACCAGTGGAGTTGATTCTTGGGACCCACCAGTGAAGCTGATTATTGAGGACCAACAGATGGGTTGATTCTTGGGGTACAACAGTGGACTTGATTTGGGGGGTCCATCAGTGGAGTTGTATCTTGAGGCCCACCAGTGGAGTTGATTCTTGAGGCCCACCAGTGGAGTTGATTCTTGGGGCCCACCAGTGAGTTGATTTGGGGCCCAGTGGAGTTGATTCTTGGGGCCCACCAGTGGAGCTGATTCTTGGGACCCACCAGTGAAGCTGATTCTTGGGACCCACCAGTGAAGCTGATTCTTGGGGACCAACAGATGAGTTGATTCTTGGGGTACAACAGTGGAGTTGATTTGGGGGGTCCATCAGTGGAGATGATTCTTGGAGCCCACCAGTGAAGCTGTTTCTTGGGGTCCACCTGTGGAGTTGATAATTGAGGCCTAACAGTGGAGTTGATTCTTGGGGCCCACCAGTGGAGTTGATTCTTGGGACCCATTTGTGGATTTGATTCTTGGGGCCCACCAGTGGAGTTGATTCTTGAGGCCCACCAGTGGAGTTAATTCCTGGGGCCACTCTACCACTTCTGTACATGACTGTACATACTGCACTTAACTCTTCCAATCTGTCTCTTGCTTTCTGTCTCTTTTTTTTCCACTTTCTCCTTGAAAAGCAGCCCAAGAGCCCACAGGTGCTTTCCTCTAATCCACTGTGGGCCGGTCCAAACCTGGTTGCCTGCTAGACTTTTGGGGCCATGATATATCAGGAGTACATTATTGAGTCAGAGCTTGGGCCCATCAAAAGGTCATGTGGTGGGCCTATCCGAACATGTACTATCTGAGCTATACTATCTGAGCTATCCGAGCATATACTAGCATGAGCTCTAGGCACTCCATGTGTCTCCATATGGCACTTAGTGGAGCATATCTGAGTAACACAGCTTTTAATGGAACATTGAAGGATTATTTTTCTCCCAGATTCTGTATGGATCTGTAGATTCAGTATGTGCAGCTGCTGTATTATGGATCTGCCTATCCTAGAACCTGCAGTCTGGTTGTATGCGTGAACCTTCACACAACTAGTATATGTCAATGAAGGTACTAATTTAGATAAGTATGCATGAAGGTATTGCTTGTAGTGCAGATCCCAAAAGTAACAGGACCTCAAAAGATGGAGCATCACTTTAACCGTATAGGCATTGTCTTATCAAGGGACCAATGCCCAGTCACTGGAGGACTGTCCGTAGTGACCATCAACATTTACTAGAAGGAAGTGACAGCCATAATATATTTTCTGATGGCTTTGCCCAGCTTTTATTCGAATTACACATGATGCCCAGTGACTGCCGTGGGCCAACCATGTGGCGCGGTACTTTCCTAATGTCACTACATCTTTATTCTAGTGACCAACAGGGGTCAGCAGTTGGATCCTCAATGACCGAATATTGGTGTCATTTCCTGCTTACATGCCACCAGTTTCTAAACTTAGACAACCTCTTTAAGAAGAAAAAAACAACTGACTTTAATCCGCTGAGGACACTGCTGTCTAATCCCGCTATTTTTCCATTCTGAATGTTCCCGTGGTGGCTTTTTCCTCCATATGCAGGTGCCAGGTGGGCAGACTATAAGATGGAAGCACAGGTTGAAGATAAAAATGGATGGATAGCATAGTGACACAAGACCTGATTCTGTAATGTGTGCGGCCCGGGCTCATTAAGAAGATTATTAGTCTGGAAAAGAGCTTTTCACGTGCAACTATCTGTGGAGATTAGGCAGCCTGTGCCCCTACAGATTATCTGAATTAAGACTCCATTGTTATGCTGTAGTCGCATGTAGTACTCTACAAATATTTTGCAATGAGGTCCCTCCTTCTGTATAGTGACTGATCTGCTATGCCATTTAGTGCCTGGGAGGTTGCGTGACAACTACTATGGGAATAATGTTGCCTATGGTATTGCCAGTTTTTGTGTGTATATTGGGCTATGTGTGTAAGGCTCTGTCTACACTGCACAGAAAAACGTCAGTTTTTTTCAGCGTTTTTCGTTTTCTAAAATCGCTGGAAAATTACTGTAATCATCTCCCATAGACTCTATTGTAAAAACCTCCTGCTGTCTACACTGAGCTTCTTTTTTTTTGCCCAGGACATATCAATTTTTTATCAGGTGCTCTATTTAATGCAAAAATGCTCAAATAAAAACCCGGAAGGTCGACCGCCTTTTGGCATTTGGAAAAATTTTAATCGATCCGCGGAGGTTCTGTGTCACATAAGTTGCCGACAGACGGGCTTTATGTGGCGCTGAAATTTTTCGCACCCCGTTGTTTTGGTTTCCGCGATTTTTTTTAATTGAAAAAATAAACACTCCCATAGACCAAAAAGTCCCATTTTTTCCCATTTTTTTTGGTGGTGTAAAAACAAAGGTTATACAAATTTTTTTTTATCAATAATTGGACCATGTCAAGGGGAGGTCTAAAGTTTGTGTTCTTGTCTGTACCTTTTGTAATAAAATATTCATGCTTTGGCCGCTAACGATTTTTGCGCAATTCATATATTTTTTGCTAAAAATAGTTTTTTTTATGGATTTTGGCATCAGAATCCATTTTTTTGGCGGATTTTGGTGCTAAAATCCTTTTCTTAACATATTTTGGCGCTATTAAAGTTATCTCGCTTGTGACGCCAAAAATACGTTTTTTTTACGGATTTTGGCGCCAGATTCCTTTTTTTAGGGATTTTGGCACTAAAATCCATTACTCAACATATTTTGGCGCTAATAAATTATCTCGCTTCTGGCGCTAAAAATACGTTTTTTTAACGGATTTTAGCACCAGAATCCATTTTTTTTACGGATTTTGGCTCTAAAACCCTTTACTGAACACATTTTGGCACTAATAAAGTTATCTCGCTTCTGACGCAAAAAAGACGTTTTTTACGGATTTCCGGTCCAGGTTATGTTTTTTTTACAGATTTTGGTGCTAAAACCATATCTTTACAGATTTTGGCGCTAATAAAGTGATCTCGCTTCTGACACTAAAAATAGTTTTTTTTACGGAATTTGGCGCACTAATGTATTTTTTGGGGATTTTGACGCTAAAATCCTTTTCTTTACAAATTTTGACGCTAATACAGTTATCTTGCTGTATGGAAAGATAATGTGGGTTTTTGTGGATTTTGGTGCAAGAATCTGGTGCAAAATTTAATAAAGTAGTAGCACGCAGCAGCACACAAAGGACAATGTGCTCAAAATGGCTACAGTGATCCAAAGGAAGTGACTGCTTAACATGTTAACTCCGCCTGTATGGTGTAGTTTACATCCAATGGCTTAATTTGTGAATACATTAAAAAGCAGAGCAAAGACGCTCAAAAAAACGATCCAAAAAACGGCCCTTTTTTCAGCTGCTTTTGACAGGCAGTGGACAGAAAACTCAGTTTCATGAACGTTTTTAGTAATTCGTTTTCAGGTCATTTTTTTTTTTCACTGCAGTGTAGACATAGCTTATATACTATGTGAGCTTTTGCAGCTCTGGGATCTTGGCACACGTTTTATCTTCAGGCATAGAGACAGAGACAGAACTTCGGGTACTAATAAAGGTCCTCTGTATTTTTATTAAGCAGTAACACAAAACAAGTGCAAGGCATGCACAACACAAACAAACCAACAAAAATCCTGCTCGTCTGAGCTCTAGCTAACAGAGTAGTACTCACTAGCACTTTGTAAGTATCTCAGCAAAGGTGTGACAGACCCTGGTTCCCCAGCATGCCTCCTCCCAAGACTCAAGGGTAGTCTGGGGTTGTAGCCACACCTAGTCAGCTTACCTGCTGACTTATAAAGGCCAGGCAAATCCTGGCGTGGAACATGGGGAGTAAGCACCCACCCTACTCTCTGCTTACTCCCAATGAAAGGCCGACCCGAGAATGGTTGGAAGCCATGCTAACATGTTAAATGTATGTCGACAGCCTGTACTGTCAACACCTGTCTAAGTTTGACCTTTTATTCCACCAAGGCTCCTTACTTTGGTGGCATGTGTCTGGACTTCTGAAGGTGCATGCAAGGATCCTGACCGGGATATATACTCCGTTATATACCCTTCCTGCTGTTGCCACCTTACAACTAACTAGCCATGACATCCAAACCACCTGCCTAATATTCTGTATGGCCCTTCTTGCCACAAGTACAACTCTGACATATCAAGGCCTGGACTCCACAAGACCTCTAAAGTTGTCCTGTGGTCTCTGGCACCAAGACATTAGCAGCAGATCCTTTAACCTATAAGTTGTGAGATGTGTTTATGGATCAGACTTGTTTTTCCAGCATATCCCACAGATGCTTGATTGGATTGAGATCTGGGGAATTTGGAGGCCAAGTCAACACCATAAACAATTTGTCACATTACTCAAATCCTGAACATTTTTGGTAGTTATGGCAGGGGCTTGATGAAAGAGGACTAGGTCTGTACAATCCACATGATGCCGGTACCCAGGACTGGTGGATCAGATATTCTGGTGCCCTAGACAAATAAGGAATAGAATGCCCCTATGGAAAATTCAGCCCACCCCATACCTCTTTGCATGAAGTGGCGCCCTGCAGAACTTTGCAGACCATCACACTGCCTCCACCAGCTTGGCTTCTTCTCAGAGTGCCTCCTGGTGCCATCTCTCTCCCGGGTAAATTGCACAAATCTACCCAATCGTCCCTATGAATGATGTGATTCAGAGACCTTCTGTAATTGCTCAATGGTCCGGTTCCAATGCTCATATGCCCTTTGTAGGTGCTTCAGCAGTGAACAGAGATCAACCAAGGCAGTGTGACCAGACTGTGGCTACACAGCCCCCTACACAGAGAGCTGCGAAGCCCGGTGTGTCCTGACACCTTTGTCTTCTAGCCAGGGGGATCTTTTTCAACAGTTTGTGCTACAGAAGGACCAGAGGTGTTGGATTTTGCTACCCAAGTACATTAATGAGCCTTGGACGCTCATGACTCTATCACTGAATCACCGGCTGTCCTTCCTTGGACACTTGAGGTACTTAACACTGTGTACAATGGACACCCAACCACTCCACAAGTGTTTTGAAGATGCTCTGTCCCGGTCGCTATCACAATTTGACCCTTGTCAAATGTTATTCACTTCATCAGTTTTTTTGTTATGGCCGACTGGTCTATGCATTTTTCCAGTGTCCTATTACTGTATATGTATAACGTACATTTGGCCATGTGTATTTGACCTCTTATTTATTACAGCTCAGAATTAAGACCTCAAGGAATGTATAGATACCAACGAGAGACACCACCACATAAAATGAGGTCAGGGATGAGCTGAGTCCGTGGATATTGCTGCAGATGAAGGCTGAGGTTTGGGCTGTGCATCTGTCAATCAACCTTGGCTCACAGTGTTTATCCCAGTAATTCACTTCTAGCCCTGGAGGTCTCTTCCCCTCCTCACGCAGCCTGGTAAACATGGCCGTCATGCTAATGACACATGGCAGATAGCACCAGCTGCCCTGATCAGCAGGAGACAACCCGGCCTTGTACTAGACTCTGCTAAGCATCTTCGCTTCTTATGTATCACAATGTGGAGAGCAGCAGAGCCGCGTAGAAAATAGAACACCTTAGTCCTATTGGTCAATGGACCCTGGGACCCAAATCATAACGAGACAGCAAATGTACATAGATCAAAGCACAGGGGTTTCACTAGAACTCATAGGGCCCTACAGCAATATGAAATGGGCCCTCACTAAGAAAGGTCAAGAAACTGATGCGGCAGCATAAGTAGTGATAATTGAAGATGTAAATAATAGCGCCATATTTCAGAGACCCCAGACAGTAGTGCTAGAAATGTCCTATGCCCGACAAAAAGGTACAATGGTCTTGCACCTGAGTGGGCCCCATCAACCTTAACCCTTAGCCCCATAGCAGCTAGTTATATCCATGCAGGTACATATATACATATATAAATATCCAAAAATGCACAAACTTATTCAGACACATAAACACACAAATAATAAATGTATATATACTGTATGTATCTGTGAGTACACACCTGTATAGCCTACTAGGAGTCCTTACAGTACCTCTGTATGGGCATCATATATAACCGGGGCTGCGGCAGTATTCTGGTGTCCTTTCAGCCCAAAAACTGTTGCAGCCCTGTTCTTTAGATGTATGAGCAGGCACACTTCAAAAGTAGGCGCATTTTGCAGTGCCCATGGCACTTTGTAATTGCCCAAGATGTGGAGGCGTTCTGCGGCTGTGTCGCACCACAACTGTATGATTCTACACATTTCTAACTGGAGGACGGCAGAACTAGGCGCATTAATGCTGGAGCAGCCAGACCAAGTTATAAGTGGTTTACCTGAACCAGAGTTGTCGTTTTGGAGCTAAAAAACCGCCTACTCTACGACCCGCAGTAGAACAGGTCCATACATTCTGGTGCATTCTACACTGCTTTACAGCTATTTAGAACTGGCCTCTATGCGTCTACATCATCCATGTCGCCTTGTGTCTTTAATTTTCTACAGATTTACACTTGTGCCTTTTTATGGATTCACATAGTGGTTGTAAGAAAAAACATTGTGGCATGTCATATTATAGGGATATGATGCTGTTTGAATGCACCGTATAATGACTTACTCAGTGTCTACAGCGCTGTAATACAGAACTAAGGAGACAGAGTTAGACTATTGTGTCTGAGGTCCACCAGTGGAGTTGATTTTTGGAGCCCACCCTACAGCTACAATACATGACTGCACATGCACCTCGCTTTCTGCTTTTCTCCCTAAAAAGCAGCCCAGGACGTGCCGTGCCCAGGGGCCCACTGGGGATTTCCCCTGTGGGCCAGGCTGAGCCTGCAAAAAGAGTCCAACAGCAGTCACAGAGGTTCCATGTATATGATTTTCCCATGTCTATGAGGCTCCAGGCACAATTATGCTCCTCCTAGTGACAAAAAAATCATAAAAATGTTCGATTGCATTGCATGTGCCATTCCTATGGTAATGATTCCTTATTACCATACATTTAACGCATCTAAACTGGCTTCGAGCTCATTAGATTAGCTCAGAAGGCAAGATAGAATTGAACCTCAGTTACATTTTGTTACTGGACCATCAGTGTTCTCCAGACTGACTCTCCAGCTATTACACAACTACAACTCCTATCATGCCCTGAGAGCTACAGGTGTAAACTGGAGTGTAACAGGCTGGGGAATATTAGTCCATGTGTTGTCTACTTCTATGGCCTTTATGGTGTATTCTGCTTGCGTATCAATGTGGCTTCAGCCTCATCCTTGGCTTATTACCCCTATTCTTCTCTTTTAATGCATCTTTCCCTGCTCTGAATGTTTTAGTCAGGAACACAAAAGAGCTGCATGATGTCTATCTGTATCATGGGGGGAATTCATATGTTGGTATTTGCATCTGAATACATTGGTCTGTGTTGTCCTATTGCTTGATCTCATGATTTATAATCCAGATTCTTCTCATTCACTAATGCCCACCTAGCCTGGTCCTCAGTGCCCAGTCCTCTGTCTCCAATTATATTGCAGGGCTGTGCTGGATTTTTAGAATTTCTGGATTTTCGCATGATAGATAGAAGAGATTTCATTGGACTTTCCCAGACGATATTTTTTAATAAAAATTGTAAGTCTAGATCTATGCCCATTGCAAATCCTAGGCTGTCCAGGTTGTATGCATAGTGTAAATCTTTTCCGGTGTTTTGTGATGATAGGTAGAGGAAGATTCTTAAAAAAAACACTGAAACAAGGCCATACTCACAGCTCAAAAGGCAGGAATGACCCTGAACCCAGTCAAGAGCAGCACTGCCCCTAATGTTCTTCAGGATAATAAACAGGGTGCAGCAAAATGCTGAGTCAATTAGCTCACTATAACCCACCACTAGTGCCCGCCCAATCGAATAGAAGTTGGCATATTAACTTTGAGACAGCATGGTGAAGCACACTAATAGGCATTCCAAGCACCCGAAACCACGGTTATAAATCAAAAATCACCATAAAAAGTACCGCTCAAACCAACTCCCACAGAAAGATTCCAGGTGTGGTGAGTGGTTGTCTTACTGTTATATTGTGGCATAATTAGCCGTCACCCCCTGTAATGTACAGTTGGCATTATTATGCATACAGTTTGAAAAGGAGTCAATTAATGTGCAGTCTAGTTGATCCCCTAGTGGTGGGGTATGTTAGCTCCAGCTCAGCAAACAGCTGCAGCCATTTATTTTTCCTAAATATTCAAGGGCCAGTGTAGCCTCATTACTGGGTTCAGTTACATTCCAGCCTATGTACAGTGATTATGTCCTTGTTTCAGTGTTTTTTGAGAAATTAATTTCCCCCTTTTCCTGTAAATAAGTATAGGGAGATGCCCTCAAAAGAAGCCCCGAATATTCTGTTATAACCCTCACTAGGATGAAACAACCTGAACCAAACAATGTGCATTGTGCTCATTAGTATATGGAGCTTTGAACAAGCTGGGATGCCCTTGTGTCGGAGCAAAGAGTTGATCAAAAAGTCAATATGTGGTGCACATTGTCTTGGTTGCATCATAGGCCCCATGGTCTTTGACACCACCATGGATATCAGTGTGTACCTGAATGTTTTTGAACAGTTCATGAGTAAACTGGATGATGATGAGTTAATAGAAAGCAGCTTAACACAAGAATGATCAATGTGTCAATGAAACGGACCTGGGTTATGGATAACAGAGCCACCGCAATCGATGGCGGAAGCCAACTGGGGCGAGGGAGCGAGTCAAGTGAACCCGAGTTTCACCAGAGCCCGCCGCAAAGCGGGATGGACTTTGCTCGCGTCGGAATTCCCACCAGGTCGCTACCCCTGAAGTTACTTTCTTCGTTGTATCCAAGGAATAGCACGGTTCAGAAAAACGGCAGGCAAACTCTTAGTCAGGGACGAGTCAAGGCCGAGGCAGGCAGCGAAGGTACGTGGTCGGAGAACGTAAGCCTTAAGGACTGGTACACAGGACAGACAACCGGAACGTTGAAAGAGCTTCCTCGCATAGGTATACTCTATGGAATCGGAGAGGCCAGAAGAGGGAGGATCGTATATATAGGACAGCGGCAGGTGTTTCAATTATGGGCGTCGCTGGCCATTAGATCCCTGCAAGAGCCGGCGCGCGCAAACCGCCGCGCACAGACAGTCCAGGAGCGCGGTCAGGTGAGGAGGAAGACTTCCTGACGGGGGTGCACACTTGGATCGCGCGGCCTGCCCCACCCAGTTCGGCCCGCACAACGGCCAAGCTAGTGCTTCCTGCAGGCCCGGACCCCCTGGGCTGCAGCGCCCGTGACAGTACCCCCCTCCCCTTAGGTCTCCCCCATCTTTTTGGCTCTAAGAAATCCCTGGAGTAAGTTTCGGTCCCATGATGTGCTCCTCCGGCTCCCACGATCTTTCCTTCGGACGAACCCCTTCCAATCAATAAGAAAGTAAACGTTTTCCCAGCCCCTTGGATATCTCATAGCCAGAATTTCCTCACGCAAAGACGTCCCGAGCATCGGCCACCGGGGCAATGAGACACCTCCAAACGTACCTGTTCAAGATGACTGGCATTTAGCAGGAAACATGGAAAGGAGTTTCAGAATAACGCTCGATGGTGAGCCGGAGCTTGTAGGCCACCGAATTGATCTCTTCAGGATTTCAAAAGGCCAAGAACCCGGGACCCAGTGTTGTAGGAAGTAATCCTTAAACGAACAATATTTGGAGGACAACCAGACCTTATCACCAGGCATGAACGAGGGCGGAGTCCTCCTGTGATTATCTGCCTGGAGCTTCATCCGCGCGAAGGCCCGGAGCAAACGATTGCTGCGCATTGTCCCACAATAGACTTCAGGTCACGGATCATGGAGACCACCGCAGGAACGTCCGCGACCGAGATGACAGCGGGAGGGCGGGCAGATGTAGTCCATACACCACACGACAAACGGAGAATCGCCCGTAGAATCAGAGTCCAAGGATTGTGGCGGATTCGGCCCAGGTGGGGGTTTTAACAATCCTGCCCCATCGTCATGCTGGGCCGAGAACAAAATACGTAGTTAGTTCTCCAAGATCCTGGTTAGTTCTTTCTACCAGGCCCATCGACTGCGGGTGGTATGCGGAGGAGAAGTCCAAATCCACATTGAGCTGGAGAACATAGAGACCCGCCAAAAACGGGAGACGAATTGTAACTCCGCGATAGTGACACAATGTTCGAGGAAGGCCATGCAGGCGCAGACATGCAGGAAAAGAGTGGTCGCCAGACAAGGTGCGTACGGAAGTCCCAGCAAAGGTATAAAATGCGCCCATCTTAAAAATGGATCGGCGATGACAGTATTAACCCGCCTACGGCGGAGATCCCGTGAAAAAGTCCATGCAATCTGGGACCATGGCCGTCCGGAACGGCAGAGGAAGGAGCAATCCCTGCCGCTTGAGGTGAGGTTTCTTGTTGCGACCACACGAAGAGACACAGGCCACAAAAAATCCTTACATCCTTGATTAGGTCGGTGCCACCCAGTAGTAACCGACCATAATGAGCGTGCCGTCTCCGAGCTCCCCGGTGGCCGACAACCCAGAGCCATGTACCCCCCCATCTCAGGATTTCTCCTCTGAAGAGTTGGACGCACATAGACTTGCCCGTAGGTACCTGCCGAAAATCTACAGGAGCCACGGTGGACCAACACTGGTTGGGGAGGAATGATGTAGCAGTGGGGATTCCCTCCCCTAGCACTTCCGACGCCCAGACAGAGCATCGGCTTGACGTTCTTCTCTGGCTGGGTGCGGAAAGTGGATCGTGAAATTGAAGCGCGAGAAGAATAGGCCCAACGAGCCTGCCGGGTATTAAGTGCGCTGAGGCGCCGTCTGAGGTACACAAGATTTCTTGTGGTCCGAGTAGATAGTAACTTGATGTTGGCCCCCTTCAATGCAGATGACGCCACACCTCATGGCAAATTTAATGGCCAACAGCTCACGGTCACCTATGGTTGTAGTTCTTCACCTCAGGATAGAACGCATTTTGAAAGAACCCGCACGTACCAACTGCACGTGGAATCCCTCAGAAGAGCACCCCCCTGCTCCAACGGATGATGCTTCCACCACCAGAAAAAAACAGGGTTTCAATACATCCGACGAGACTAAAACGGATATCCGATGCTAAGTCCGCCTTGAGCCCTGTCGAAGGCATCTGTCGGCCGGCTTGTGGCCACAACCTCGGGTTGCCAACTCTAAGTAATGGCCACATGGGAGCCACAAGCGTCGAAAAGTTTGTGGGATAAACTGTACGAAATGAATTTCAAAGCCGAGGAACCGTTTGAAACTCCCGAAGGCCCGTTGACTGAGCCACGCAGGACGGGCCGAGCTGCTTGGCTGGATCCATTTGCAATCCCTTGCGGAAACAATATACCCGAGAAGGGCATGCTGGATTGGTGAAATTGGCATTTCTCCAATTTTGGCGAAGAGCGCAATCTTCCCGAAGGCACTAAGGACCTGGCCACATGGAGAACGGTGGTACTTGATATCAGGCGAAAAAATCAATATGTCGTTCCAGATACACTACCACAAGCATACTATAAATGATCCCTGAAGATGTCGTCAACGAACCCGCTGAAACACCGCAGAGGGCCCGGTCCCGCGAAATGCCCTTCCCGCGTGTTGAATGCCCGTCTTCCACTCTAACCATCTAGGACCGGATAAGGTTATAAGGCCCCCACGTAAGTCCCAGTTTCGGGGAAGATCCTAGCCCCCCTAAAAAAGAAGTCGGTCGAAAAGCTAAGCGGCAATTGATAGCGGTTTTTTCTCACCTTAATCTTATACAGACCGCGGTAGTCGATGCAGGTCGAAGTAGCCAACCTATCTATCTCCACAAAGAAGAAGCCTGCCTCCATCTGGTGAAGAGTACTTGCGGAAAAAGCCTTTCTTGAGGTTCTCCCGAGAATGTAGTCTGCATTTGCCTTGTGGTCTCAGGGACTGACATGGAAGACTCTGCCCTGAGGAGGGTCGAGCCAGCAACAGTTCTAAAGGGCAATCGAAGACCGGTGAGTGCAATGAGTTCAGCCAGTTTTTTCAGGAGAACACGTCGGTAGAGGATCTTGGTACTCTGCAGGAAACCCAGGCAACGCTTCTTGGCGCAGCGAGAGTGGGACGCACCGGGCGCGGTGCGGACAGCCAAGAAGCTGGCATTCCCTGTCCCCATCGTGTAACATTCGCCCGTCATCCAGACCAAGACGTGGCATGTCTTGCAGCCAGGGTCACCCCAACATGACAGCAGACGAAGAACGGAATACGAAAACACGATTCTCTCGCCATGGAGTGCCCAAACATGCATAGTAACGGGCTCCGACGGTACTTGATTGGTATAGCGCAGGACCTCCCCACTTGCTGAAGAGATCGCCAGAGGCCTTATCGAGGCAAGAACGGTGGAAGGCGAAGCTTCGACAACCAGGAGCCAAACATCCATAAAATATCCTTCCCGCCGACCGGTGTCCAAGAAGGCAGAGGCTTGAATCTTCACTCCCGAACTAGAAGTGATCTTCACCAGCATGGTCGACCGTGGAGAGAACTTTGCACAACCCCAGTGACGCCTCTCCCACGTGCCCTAGTTTGCGAGCGATCCGCTGCGCGGAACGAAGCGACAGTCCCTCAAGAAGTGCTCTGACTAGCACAGTACAGGCATATGGTTTTCGGTGCTGCGTCCGGCACGCTCTTGTACTGAGATGACGCGCGGTCGACCGCATGGGCTCCCGCAGAATGCTGAGGGTCGGTACCGGAGTTTATCTGGAATACCCGGAGCCAAACGCGGGTAAGCGACGAGGTCGAGCGGAGTCGCGTTCCTGGCGGAGGCTCTTCTTTTCACTTCCATAGAAACGCACATCAAACCGCGTGGGTCAGGTGATCAACTCAGACAAGGAAGCCGTAAGATCCCTTTCGCCCAGGCAACCTTCCCGCTAGAGAGAGGCCCTTCTTGAAAGTGGCGCAGAGGGCAGCCCATCCAGGTTTAGCGTCCGAGCCCAAAGTTAACCGGAATTGATGCGTAGATTCACCCACCGAGGAATTCTCCTTGACGAAAAATTCAGGAGTGCGTGTCTCCGCTGACGAAGCACGTGCCGGTTTACTCAAAAACCAGCGGAACTCCTTGAAGAAGGCCTGCAGGTCGCCCACCAAGGATCCCCCCCTTCCAGAGGGGGGGGCCCATGCCAGACCCCCCGGGAGACGGGCTGAGACAAACCCACTTTTGGCGCGTTCGGAGGGGGAACCCGGGCCTTTTAGCCCCGTGCATAACCGTGAAAAAAACCCCCTGCATATTTCGGGTCCCTCGAACTTGAGGGAAGCAAAGCCGGAGTTAGGCCCCGGGCGGCGAGGGCCCCCGGCGGGTGCAGGAACGGGGGTAAAGAGGTGGAGACGCTGTTGGGAGGCAGAGTTGCGCATCAGGGCCCAGCTGATCCAACTGCTGTGACTCTGCGTCAGCTCTGGGACTGCTGGGAAACGATGGACGTCAACTTAAAGGGGGGAAAACGGAACCTTGGCGGGATCCATGGCCATTCCAACTGTAAGGGACCTGGTTGTGGATCCACTAAAGCCACCGCAAGCGATGGGGCGGAAAACCCCACCAGGGGGCGGAGCTAAGTGGAACCCGGGGTTCCCAACCCGCCCAAAGCGGGGGGTGGGGCTTTCTGGGGCGGAATTCCACCAAAGGGCCTACCCCTGATTGACTTTCTTGCGGGGGTAGCCAAGAATAGCGCGGTACAGAACGGCAGGGAAACTTGATGAGGGACGGGTCGGAAGGCGGGGCAGGCACGAAGGGTTTGTGGTCCGGAGAACGTAAACCGGGAGGACTGGTACACAGACAGAAACCGGGGCGTAGAAAGGGGTCCTCGCATAGGTATGGCCCCAAGGAATCGGAGGGGCCAGAAAGGGGAGCGATATATAGGGACAGCGGGGAGGTGTTTTCAATTATGGGGGGCCGGCCCTTTAAAAACGCAAGAGCCGCCGCGCGTACCGCCGCGCACACAGCCGGAAAAGGGGCAGGTGAAGGGGAAACTTCCTGGGACGGGGGGTGCAAAACGGGACGGGGCTGCCCCACCCGGGGGCGGGCCCCGTTAACGGCCAGCGAGTGCGCCTGCAGCCCGGACACCGGGCTGCAGCGCAACTCGTGACAGTCACACTTTGGCAAGGAGCAGGGCAGAAATTTAGTCCATTTACCACAACAGAATAGTTTCAAAGGGGCTTTGGCCACCACTGTCACTGGACTTCTTCCTTTAGGATATGCTCAAAAGCTCAAAAGTCAATGGGAACAAGCCTCACACTGTGGAAAACATGAAGGAAACCATCCAAAGTGAAATTGCTGCTATTCCCCCCAATATGCTGCCGATGCGTTCAGGAACATAGAACGCCACCTCGAAATGTGTCTGGCAGAAAACGGAGATCACTTCCAGCATGGCATGTAATGCAATTGATTACATATATATTGAGGTATGGAGCGGATACTTTTGTTCTGTGGTTCAGATTGCTTCATCTTTTTTTATTTTTTTTTTAAACAAATTTTTATTGCATTTTCAAACATTTAAACAATAAACACATATCTCTGACATGTAATAGTGGTCATATCACACATTTGCATAATCTCCGGGCCTGTGCCTGGAATATGGAGATAATACATACAGAGAAAACATCAATTTACAAGGGTATAAAAGAAATTAAATTAAACAAAATATCAACACTACTAAAGTGCAACTGCGTCCTATCTTCGTCTCATGCGCCCGTATGGTCTTTAATGGAACCTCATACTCAAGTCCAAAGTTCCTCAGACCTGAAGTCTCCCCAGCGTGCCCCCAATTCCCTCCCTACAGTACCAATCGGTATATTTGAACCTCTGCATAAGGGCTTCTATCTCTCTGTCGGAATAATGCGATTCTATGAAGGTTCTCCAACGTCTGAAGAACCCTGGGGTTCGGATCTCCTTACGCCTCTCTGTCTCCAGTCTGTCCGCTATAAGATAATCCTCCAGCTGCTTTATGACCCCGGAGATTGACGGGAGAGTGGGCTTCAGCCATAACTCGATTGCTTCATCTTAATGTGAGTTAGAATATTTGAGGACTCTTGAGTACATCACACCGTATTTCTCCCAATTCCCCCATTCACATGCTCATTGGGCTTGGTTGAGCATGCATGTGTTTTCAATGGGACAATATGCTGCTGCCAGACAACTTTGGAAACAGCTAATTTCCTCTGGAAACAAAGGATTAGGCACTGAAACTCAACTTTCCCAATCCCTCTTTCCTCCAACATAAGCTGTCAAGGAACAGCCGGGAGGCCCCTATATACGTCAAAATAGACAGGTATGCTCAACTTTACACTGTGAAACTGCACCTTTATTGCAAAGGTGTCACTTCTCGCTCCCACACCATAGTGCGAGATATGAAACAGGGCTCCCAGACCATTACGTGATAATGTCGCTGAGGACTACTAGACCATTAGACACCAGGGCCTATGTGTAGCTGCACCTTCCGCCCCTCCTATTTTTATAGCCAGTGGTGTGTCTTCTGGAGGTTTAGCCAGCAGACCTTGCCAACCCTACAACCATAAAAATTCCATCCAGCAGGGTCAGCAACCTTTTCAGCCACAATTAATAAACCACTTCTACAGAAGAAAGGGCAACCATCCAAACCATGCTCTAGTGATCCGACAGGTGCGTTCTCACAAACGTCTCCAAAATGCCCTGCTAAATCAGATATAAATACCAAGGAAAATTGGTATCTGATATTGGAACAGTAAATAAAATCACAGGCTCTTTTCCAATCTAAAGCACTGGGGGCCACTATGGAATTGGTCTGTGGGTACAGCCATTAGCACTGCTCAGGATAAGGATCATAGTCCCCCTAGACTCCCTGGTAAATACAACTCCCCGCGTCATCCTCTGTTAAACCATTTCCAATCTATATCTGTTTTGAGGAAGCTCAGGCGTAGCAAAAAATTATAAAGAGCTTGGAGTACCAACTCCTACCTTCATTATTATTGCCTTGGTAATGACTTTCCTTGGAAACCTATGGGAGGTTCTATAGTGTTTTGTCTTCCATTAGAAGAGAACTTATCAGATTTTAAGTTTTCATATCTAAACCTTAATATCTTTCCCTTGTATCCACACTGTGATCTCTTGACTATCTGTTTATGTACTAGGTTGATCTTGGATGCATGTCTGGTCTGGATTGGTCACATGAGGTTGATGGTTTGTCCTCACTTCGTGGGGGTGGGGGATTCAATCATTTGTGAATTAACTAGGTTAATCCTATGGATCGGACTGTCTTGAACTACTAACGTCTGATTGGGTAAAATTAATAGTTGACTGTCTGAGCTAATACTACTTACCATTGCTTTGCTTGTCCTTCAGAAAATTTCTAGACTTTCTTATCCCTATGAAAAACTCAATAAAAAAGCCATGTGTCTGAGTCTTTAAGCCTAAACACAAATGCAGATGCTTCACTATATTTATATTGTAACCAGTAGCCTGTCTTTATATGATGTGTTCAATCTCACAGTAAACCTTCAATAAGGTGTCTATATCAGCTGGCCTTGGAGACACGAAGTTGAGCAGGGAGCTCATGTAAGAACTTGTATTTAAAGGGGTTGTCTCACTACATTGATTCATCTCATCTTAGTCCTGTTTTCATGGGTTCACTTTGATTTCAGGGGTGTGTTTACTGGCCTCCCCTAGACTGAAGTAGAAGCTAGGTCTGTAGCTATAGCAACCAGTGCTGGCAGCCTATCAGGAGAGATCAAACAGGTCTATAGCTATAGCGACCTGAAGAGCTGATGCAGCCCATACAAGAGGGGATATATAGGAATAGGTAGGTCACTGTTAATGGACATATATTGCAAAGGGACTTGTTTTTGCAAGTTCTTTAACATAAAAAGAATCCTTGTAGTGAGACAACCCCTTTAAATCTAATTACCATAAGGTGCTGGATGTTTTAATGAAAAGCAAATTCTGGATCCCAAGTGGCGTAAACTTGTCTCGGAACAAAATCTTGGCAATGGGGTCTTCCGATCCCAAGAAACCTTCAGCTCGGCCTAACTTCACCCAGTAGTTTCACCTGGTTTATCTGTTGGCGCTGCATAGGAATTTTAATTGACCCATCTTAACCTTATGTCATGGAAAGTTTGGATCTGGTATGGTCCAGCAACTCATAGGAGCTAGAAGGACCACAAGTTCCTTATGAAAGGAAATGTTTTCTGACATTACAGATCTTACATTGGTGCGTCATACTTTCTCCGATGTGAGTATATATCTTGGTGGGACCTAGAGCTCTGGGGTTGAGATATGGGTAGTCTCCCATTACTGTTAAGCTATGTATGTAGACATCAGCTTATCTTTTGGCCAGGACCTTAGAGAAGAAGCTCCTACTTTGAACACTTCTGTTATTGAAGGGAGAGATGATGATTCTTAGGGCTTGTTCACACGACGTTCTTGTGATCGGTTTTACGGATCCGTTTTACGGATCCGCAAAACGGATCTAACAATTGTCAGTGTGATTAACATTGCTTTCAATGGCAAAAGCGCATAGCTGTTCACACGAGTGATCGCCGATGCGCTTTTCGCGATCCGCTTTTCGGATCCGTTTTAAGAATTGACATGTCAATTCTTCTTGCGTTTTACGCAAGAGAAATCCTCATAGGAAATAATGGAGTGCGCTTTTGGCATCCCAAAAGCGGATCCAAAAACGCAGCATACATTTGGGTGCGTTTGGATCCGCTTTCGATGCAAAAAACGCATCCGTAAAACGCAATGGATTTAAATATATAAAATTTGAATATTATGTTTGGGTTATATTTAGTTTATAAATGTATATAATTATATATATATATATAAATGTATATAATAGTATATTTATATATATATATATAAATATACTTTTGTATAGTATTTATATATAATATAAATGTATATAATATTATAAATGTACATAATAGTATATAAATGTATATAAATATATATATGTATACTAAATATATATTTAGTTTATGATTTAGTTTATAAATGATTGTTATTAATTCATTTACATGGGGAGGGTTTGAAAACTTGGTTGATTTAAAAAAGGGTGGGGGTAGGTTCTAAAATCATAGGTGTATGTACAGTTAATTGACACTAGGTAAAAAAAGGGTTTTTTCTTGGTCATTGATAGGTTATATTATATTTAAATTGCAGTTTGCAGTTTGATAGATTGATTTAAATAAAGCATTGAAAAAACGGACCCAAAAAACGGATCCGTAAAACGCATGCAAAACGCATCCAATACGCATACAAAAAAGGATCAGCTGTTGCGTTTTCTGGATCCGCTTTTTGGATGCAGTTTGCATCCAGTTTTCGCAGGTTAAAAACGGATCCGTAAAACGCATCCAAAACGGATCCAAAACGTCGTGTGAACAAGCCCTTATTCTGAGTTTTCAGCACTGCTGAATCATGAAGTACATTGTAGCTTCTGTGGGATACCAAGCTGAAAATTGGTTGACTTGTTGTCATGTCTGGTTGGCAATAGCTTCATTTCACCCAGTAGATATGATGAACTATAAGGAGTGAGTCTGCTTAGGAGTTTATGGAATGTATGCTTTTCACCGGCCTGTTCCATACAGCAATGAGAGGTGTACTGGTCGCCTCAGGGGACACTTGAGGAGGTAAAAGAACGGCAGATGTTTCATTTGCATAATTTTATCTTCATACCAGCAAACTTCACTGGTGTCTACTGGAGCTGTAGGAACTCTGTAGCTGTGTACAGGGTCTGTGCATGTGATATTACTGTGTGCACTAATGGTATACACTTTGTGCTGTCAGATTTCAGTGGTGAAAAACATTCTTATAGCAGTGTGTAGCAGCACGACTTTTCATGACCTGTGGCTTTCCAATTGATGCAAAAATACTGTACAACTGGGACTGGAGAACCTGAGGCCCAACAGTGGAGTTGGTTCTTGCGGTCCACCAGTGGAGTTGATTCTTGGGGTCCACCAGTGGAGTTGATTTTTGGGGTCCACCAGTGGAGTTGATTTTTGAGGTTCACCAGTGGAGTTGATTCTTGGGGCCCACCAGTTCAGTTGATTCTCAGGTCCGTTAGTGGAGTTGTTTCTTGGGGCCTATCCTATAGCTTTTGTACATGACGGCACATAATGGACTCAGTTTCTTTGTGCCTTTCTCACCTAAAAAAAAGAAGCCCCAAGTCTGCAATACTCAAGGGGCAACCATCCCTTTGGACTCCCCCAGGCATTCCTTTTGCTCTCCTGTGGGCCAGTTCATGCCTGACTCCAAGCATTTCCTGACAGCCTAAGGCTATGTCTAAACAGCATGCAAAAACGATCGTATTTTCTGAAGTTTTAGGATTCTAAAACCACTGAAAATCTGATCGTTTTGCATGCCCCTAGAATGTAAGAGGAAAAATGACCTGTAGTCTTCACAGGTCTTTTTTTCTGACAGTGCCGTATTTAGGAACCTGTTCCTTAAGACGCTGGCGTTTTGCGTTGTGCCGTCGGTTTCCCATACAATCAATTGTATGGGCCGACAGCAAGAAAACGAGAACCGACTGCAGTTTTTGACAAAACAATAACAAAAACCGCAGTTGTGCATCGGACAAAAACCAGTTGACTTTTGGAAGGCGTTTGTCCGATGCTTTGTGGATCCAGCCTTAGGCTCTGTCCACATGACGAGTATTTCAAGTCGTAATCCATGTGGGTTCTGACTTGAATTACTCGTCTAAAACTGAAAGTAAACAATTCCCATTGACCTCAATAGAAAATCTTGGTTGTCGTACATACAAATCATATTTTCAGCACTCTGGTAAAAAAAAAAACTTTGAACATGTTGATTCTTTGGTCGAATTTTCTATTGATGTCAGTGGGGAGGGCTCAAAACCTTGTGCAATACGCACCCAGAACATTTGTATGTGGTTTTTAACGTGGATCCACATCCACAACCACATAGGAATGAAAGGGGCTCGTTTCTGACTGTAAACCGTGAGGGGGAAAATCTCTCCTTGAGGAGAGGAACCAGTAAATTGGTCGATGAGAGGGTTTACTTGCCATTCAGACCTCACTGACTGTTTTGCAGAAAGCAATGGCTTATGGGAAACGAGCTGAGGAGCTCCACAGCGCACTCTATTGGATGTAGTCAGCCTCAGTTCATATGTAGCTCGCAGGAGCCTAGCATTGTGAAAGGGATTTGAGCCAAACCAGTAGTTGAACTTAATGGTTGGCTCAAATCCCTTCACATGCTAGGCTCCGCGAGCTACTGTGAACTGAGATAACTACATCCAATAGAGTGCGCTGTGGAGTTCCTCAGCTCTTTCCTGTAAACTGTGAATAAGACAAAAAAAAAAATGACCCTAAATACACAGGCAATAAGCATGTGAAATACTCGCCAGAGAGGCATCAGACGACACAGTTGTGAACGGTAGGATACGACCTGGCGTGTTAGACATTAGGCTTGGTTCACCTCTGTATTGGAGGTTCTGTTTGGAATCTCGGTTACAGAAGTTTTTAAACAGAAGCCAAGGGATCACACCTGCACTATTTTTTCCATCTCAATGGCGGACACCACTGTGGAAACCCGACGGACCCATTGTAATTAATAGGATCTGTCGGGTTTCCAATGTGGTGGTCGTCAGGGAAATAGAAGAGGTAGCACAGATGTGAACCTAGCCTTATGCAGATGGAACTGGCCAGCTTTGAGTTCAGGAACACTGGACTAAGGGAGCAATGTTGCTTTATTAGGAGTGTTTCTAGATTATTTGGTTTCTTGTTGCAGGCGTTTGACACGTTGACCTGCATACGTTATGCACAAATTTTGCATTTCTTAGGTCTTTTTATCTCATTGCCTGCATTCTTCTCACATGTGCATTCGTATATGTTTTTTGCAGCAGTGTTTCTGCATTCTTTATTATTCTTTATTATTATATAGTGTTGTCCATGTTTATGGCATAAAGATAAGAGCAGGTGGCGTGTCGGACTGTCAAAGCTTGGAACATACCAAGTCTCCTAGCTGAAAAGGGAGGATCTCCTTACATTGTTTTTCCCACAATCACAATACAGGACGACAGTGAAATGTTTTTTTTCTATAGGAATGAAGGGGGAGGGTCACTTACTTATTACCATCTGAAAGAAGTCCTGGATTTGAATGCTGGGTGGACAGTGTTTTGCTTTCCATGCTGTCCCTCCCTCTTGGCGTAGCTGTAGGACTGCCCAGACAGGTGTATATACACAGAAGCACAGGGTTGTAAATAACTAGACCAGAGCGAGCTCCACAACTTTAGACACTGAACATAGTACATTAGACAGTGCCCCCAATTGCCACCTCCTCTGATGCCTGCAGACTGGGGACATCAGGATATGAGCAGGCACTGTGCTGGGAGCTGCCTGTTCTCCAAAATCCCCAGCAAAGTTCCTGTGGGGGTTCACGTTCCCCATTGAGTGACACATAGGGTGCTTCTACTTTTCTACCACTTGCACTTCTGCAGCCATGGAGTTTTGGGAACACTCTTGCCATCTTGCAAATCAGAATGAATGCAATGGAAATCTTCTCTACGAAATTGATGGGGGCTCCATGGTCGATGACCTGGAAGGTAAGGTCCAACACTCAAGTGTGGATGACGGTCTGTAAGATAGAGGTCAATCAATGATAGGGAATTGTCTTTAGTTGGGCTGAATTAGATTGTCAGCTCTTTGCCATAGGTTTCTGTGAATGCTTGTGCATGCTGATTGCAAGCTCTTGGAGCAATTCATTGGTAGTTGAGATGCATTTTGCATGTGGAGACTCTAGATATTGCTTCTGCAGTTTTCCTTAGATCTCTGAAGTATCAGGGAGACCACAGCTGTTTACTCTCTGTCTGCTGGTGGTCTGAACACCTCCGTACCATCTATCTATCCATGATGTATGGGTGGCCTAGGATGTCTTCCTTGTCCAGGGCAGATTATTTATTGCAGGTCCCTGTGGCCTCCTGAGATGTTTTGACTTTGAATTGAACTGTATTACTGCATCTTTTGTCCAAGGCTTGGGGAACCACAAGGTTAGCTAGCACTAAGGAAGGCAAGAGGGCAGTATTGGCTGTACTCCTGTAAGGGGCCCTGATTAAATTTTGTAAAATAAAGGGACACACAGAATGGTGCAAGATAGGACCTGGTAATGGGCAGGGGACCCAGATACTTCAGCTGTATGGGGCCCTGAAATTAGTTATGGCCACTCAAGCTAGCACTGCAACTAATATAACAACAAGCAGAAGCTAAACATCTCAGCCAGGACCATTTATGTTCCTTTTGCATTGGCGTCCTCATCTATTCAGCCATGCACAGATGGCCCTTTGGACATACAGGGAAATGTAATTTATGCAACAACCTACACGAACTGCAAGTAAGTTGGAAATAGTGTTCCAAAATATCTGGATCGTCTCGGATCATCTGTAGTGCCAGGGGTAGTAAAATTGCATGTGGCTTATTGCCCAAATCCTGACATACCTTTTGGCCTCTTTCACAATCTGCTAATGTATAGATTGGTCCTCAATAAGATGACGCAAACAGATCATAAGGTACTAGAGGTTTAAGCATCTCAGCTTATCATTAGTCCATTCAATTCATTATTCTGTAATCCAGGATAATATCCCTATAGCTTATGGTCACGATTAATTTATAGTTTATCTATCTTGCAGTCAGAGCTCCATTTTTCTAATGCAAAGCTCCATAGCATCTACAGAGACATAGACATACAGAGAACTAAATTATGAAGTTTTAAAATCCCTGCAGCCTTCACTGGGGGGAGCTGTGAAGTTTATGGCATACTGTTCATACATTGAGATCAATAGCAATACTGTATTCCATTTACTCCAAAGCTCCCTCTAGTGGTGGCTGCAAATAGTTAGAATGCTTTCATCTAACACTTGTCTATGCAGGAGTTTTGGAGCTCTGTCTCAGAAACGCAAAGCAGTAACTGCCATTAAAGATATAGTAATACATTCATCACCACTATAGGTCGGAGATAAGGATGTTCTAGGGTTAAAAGGCATGAATTTACTTACAAGGGGTGTTCCCGCCATACAGTTTGATGGCATATCTCTAGAATATGGCATCAAAATGTAGTAGGTGTGGGTCACAGATGTGGGACCATCACCTATCTCAGGAATTGGCTCCCAAAAGTCTTAGCTCAGAATGAAGAGCTGATCATGCTTCTGCACAACTCCCCATCCTGTTCTTTGGGAGATCCGAGTACACATGAACACGCTGCTCATCTGTACTCCCACGGAACAGAATGGAGAGTTGTACATAAAGCGTGACTGACTCTCCATTCGGAGCCAAGACCTTCAGGGACCTATTACCAAGATAGAAGTGAGTCCCAAAGGTAGGGCCCACATATATTACACTTGATATGACTGTATGGTGGGAATACCCCTTTAAAGGGGTTGTCTCACTACAAACATTGATGGTGTATTACTAGGACATGCCATCAATGTCTGATAGATATGGGTCCCAGAGGGGATCTGAACTGATCTCCTAATCGAGCCCTGAAATCTCTCCGTTCTGAATGAAGAATAGGTCAGGATTCTCTTATAGAAATGAATGGGATTTCCAATTACATCCAAGCATCGCCACTCAGCTAAACTCGGAACTCACACTCTATGGGAGAGTCCCGACCACCTCTCTCCTCTTCATCATTCCATTTCAGGCTCGTTCACGAGATAGGTTCGGTCCCACCTCTGGGATCTGGATCTATCAGACATTGATGGCGTAGTAAGCAATGTCTGTAGTAAGACAACCCCTTTAAGGCTCTGCATAGACTTAACAGGTATTAAATATGTGAAGAACAATCTGATACTGTTCACATTAATTATGTCTATGGTCCTAAAAATATCATGATCCAGGGAAACATGTCTTCATTTTGTAATGGTAAACACTGCTTTAATTGGTGGCAGTGGCAAGAACAATGCTATCTTAAATAATGAACAACAGTCTCATGGATCGTCTTATCTGTGACCTGTCTTCTTCATAACATATAACCAAGGAGGCCTCCTCCTCACACCTCTTGAGGGAGATTATATTCTATAACTGAAGTTTCATCATGGTGGCTCTCACATCCTGCTGAGATCCGGACAAGAACCTGTAGCGCTCCAGTCCTGTTATACATGGCCCCAGGAAATGTTACTCTCTAGGAATCACACCCCAGGTAGAAATAAGATCCCTGGTAGAAATAAACAACTTTCTTGCTCCAGGATCTGTGGCAAAAGTCTTTCAGCTTGGATGGTTCCTTGTAAAAAAAAAATAGCAACTTGGTTTTTAAAGGCTTAATGAAACCCTGACCCCATTAGTCTGCTCCTATCTGGAATGTTTACTCTCAGCAAGACCCAATTATTACCAATTAGTGTTTACGTCAAGTGACAAGATGCCCCCTCTCTGTGATTATGGTTGGGACCAGTGAACAAACAGCATTATTCAGGAATGGAATATTCCAATAACAGGGGGGAGAGCAATGAATCTAATTCAATATGAATTCTTCTAGATTTCTCGTTTTTCAAAAGAGGGAAGCTATTATTAACCTTCCATTTTCTTCAGTGTGTGTGTGTGTGTGTGTGTTGTGTGTGTGTGTGTGTGATAGTATATATATATATATATATATATAATATATATATATATATATATATATTATATATATATATATATTATATAGGCAACTATTAAATATAAGACAACGCCTATTAAATATTTGGGACCTATAAATGTAGAGGTCAATATAATAGACATTTCACTATCTGGACATTGTTTTTATTTCATATTATATAATTTTTTGATAAACACTATTTTGCAGTTCTGTGTTCTGAGCGCGTGGGCAGAGTGACCAGGACCTATCGGGACATAGATGCTGTAACCAGTTTGCTGGAAGAGGTAAGAATGCAACATTGAAGCTGCAATCCAGGGGTGTTGTGAACCCAATGAGAAAAAGATCACTAAAATCCAAATGTTATCCTAATTATAACCTTGTGCCTAAAGCAGTTCAGATTGTATTTAGCATCTACAGGTCTTGACGTGTCCTAGATACTTGAAAAGCCAAAAATACTGGGCTGCTAAGTAATGGGGAATTGCATCTGTATCAGGGGTGTATGTAGAAATCAAAGAGCCTCGTAGGAAAACTCAGAATGGGCCTCACTAACAAATCCTTGTGTTCCCTGTGAAATAACAATTCTGGAGCCTCTTCTCTTATAACTCTGTGTTGTTCCCCTGTTATTTCTTCTAGAAATGTATTACTGAAACTGGCAGATGGGTGTTACCATTCCAGTTTTTAAAGGGTGTGTCCCTGCACACACTGAATGTCAGCAATGATTGGACAATGTCACTGTGTCCGGACACAACCAGAACTGGTAACACCTACATGACCGATAATATATATGCATTGGGCTTCTTGAGTATGATCAGAATTTTTTCATGGACAAAGAAAACCCATTCCTGACACATCTGGTTCGGTAAATACTGATTACAAAAACAATTTTGGAGCATCTTTCCTCAAATCTCTAGGTTGTTTGTTTTCCCTGTTATTCCTCCCAAAAATTCAAACACCTACATGACAGATTGAATTTCTGGGAGGAATAACAGGGAAACCAAACAACCTAGAGAGTTGAGGAAAGATGATCCAAAATTGTTTTTTTTTTAAAATCAGTATTTACTGAACCAGATGTGTCAGGAATGGGTTTTCTTTGTCCATGAAAAAATTCTGATCATACTCAGGAAGCCCAATGCATATATATTTGCATAGCGACTATAGCAGATTCATACATGTCTGGGAATCCAGAGCCCCCCTCCATGGAAACACTGGGTGCAACAAGCTGGATATCTTGCCTCTGGTGTCCCCTCCAAAAAATGATATAGCACTGGACTACCAGAGCTTCATCAGATTGAGGGCATCACTTTCATCCTCAAGATCTTAGTTTATAGGATGTTTAAGCTCATATGAGTATTTCATCTTTAATTTTTATTCATTTTTTGGCTATTTGTTTTTAGAAAGAGCGAGACCTGGAGCTGGCCGCCCGCATTGGACAGTCGCTGTTGAAACAGAACCAGGAACTGACAGCAAGAAATGAGTTTCTGGAGGAGCAGCTGGAGGCTGCCAAAGAGGAGGTAATGAGAGAAAAAAAAGGCCAGGCAGCTTAGCACTGCCTCTGAAAGAAAGCAGCAATGTTTCTGTGTTCGTAAAAAACACCTTTAAAGAGGTTATCCAGCTAAAAAAATAACTGAGTCTGAAATGGCTTGCCTGAGTCTTTATTCAACTCTTTGTGGTGTTTTTTTTTGACAATTGCTGCTTTTCCTGTGCTATATGTTGCCTCACTTCTCTGCAGCTGAGCAGCAAAAATTCTTGTTTTAAAGCCACTTTCATATGCCCTGTAAAACTACAAGCCCCAGGATTCTTTGCTGTGCTGGGTCCATCTTTCTTCCTCCCACCTGTAGTCTCAGTACATTCCACCTGTTTCCTCCTTCATATTGAAAGTCTTGGAAAGCAGGACTAAAGGGTTGTGGCTTCAAATGCTGTCCTGCAAAAAGCCAAACTCTTTTGGTCACTTGATCTCCTGGGCTCGACATAGAACTACAGCACTTCTTGTTAAATAATTGATGTAAACCTGTAGGAAGCTCAAATAAAATTTAAAGAAAGAATATGACAAATGTACCCAAACTTTTTTTCCACTGGGCAGCCCCTTTAAAGTCTCAAAAGATGTGAAATTCTAAGTGTGTGTTATGTTTGTGTATCTCCAGGTCTTTCAGCTACGACATGACATCTCAATGCGAGAAGATCTTCTCCACCTCTACACCAATAACTTGGACAGTGAACCAGTGTCTTCAACTGCTACTCCGTTAGTACATTTCTAATCATTTGTGCCAAACAGTATCCACAGAATTTATGTAATTATATAAGGGTTATTGAAATGATTACCTTCCATTAGTGCTTTCATTGATTTCTTTGTTCTGGATGATAGGTTGCGTAGGAACCAGTCTTCCTTTTGTCTTCAACAAAGCATTCAGCTGGATACTCTGGAACAGAAGCTAAAGAACCTGGAAGATGAGAACCTGAAGATGCGCAATGAGGTGAGATCTATGGCTGTGAGCTTCTCACTGTTATCCCTGGTATTGGAAGCCCTATAGATGGTGTTGGCCAGTTAGCCTTGGTGGTACTACACATGGTGTTGGCAGCAATGAGATGTGTTGAGTATAGTATTGATATTTAAAGATGGTATGTATGGTGCTGGCCTACTAGTTCAATATATGGTTTTTCAATTTAGAAATTCTATGCATGGTGTTGGCCACTTGTTAGCCTTCTGGCTAAGCTATGTGAAGTGTTGGCTAGAGATGACTATATATGGTTTAGAATTTATGGATGTGCTATATATGGTGTCAGCAGCCTAGAGGTGTGCTATCTATGTTATCAGCATTTATAGGTATGATCGGTATGGTGCTGGCTGACTAGAGGTTCTCCATATGGTGTTGTCCACTTGGAGGTTCTATGCATGGTGATGGCCACTTGGTCCTGGCTAGGCTATGGGAGGTTTTGGCAGGCTGGAGGTGACTATTTATCGTGTTAGCATTTATGGATGTGCTTTGTATGGTGTCAGCAGCTTAGAGGTGTGTTATCTATGTTACCAGCATGTATATATGTGATCAGTATGGTGTTTTCCACTTTGAGGTTCCATGCAAGGTGTTGGCTACTTGGTCCTGCTAACGCTATGTGAGGTGTTGGCAGGCTGGAGGTGGCTATGCATGGTGTTAGCATTTATGGATGTGCTTTGTAGGGTGTCAGTAGCATAGAGGTGTTGTAGAGTGTGCTGGCAGACTAGAGGTTCTCCATACAGTGTTGTACACTTGGAGTTTCTACGCATGGTGTTGGCCACTTGGTCCTGGCTAGGTTATGGGATGTATTGGCAGGCTGGAGGTGACTTTGCATGGTGTTAGCATTTATTGATGTGCTTTGTAGGGTGTCAGCAGCTAATAGGTGTTGTAGGTTGTTCTTGTTGACTTGAAGTTCTCCATATCGTGTTGCCCACTTGGAGGTTCTATGCATGTTGTTGGCTACTCGGTCCTGGTAACGCTATGTGAGGTGTTGGCAGGCTGGAGGTGACTATGCATAGTGCTAGCATTTATGGATATGCTTTGTAGGGTGTCAGTAGCCTGGAGGTGTTGTAGGGTGTACTGGCTGACTAGAGGTTCTCCATACGGTGTTGTCCACTTGGATGTTCTATGCATGGTGTTAGCCACTTGGTCCTGGTAACACTATATGAGGTGTTGGCAGGCTGGAGGTGACTATGCATGGTCTTAGCATTTATGGATGTGCTTTATGTGGTGTCAGCCACTTGCAGGTTCTGTATATGGTATACACAGTCTTGGAGTGCTGTTTATAGAGTCAGAAGCCTGAAGTTGCTTTTTATGGTGTTGGAAATCTGGAGGTGCGATGCATGGTGTTGGCCATTTGAAGATGTTGATCATGCTTTTTGCCTCCTGGAGGTGCCATACATGGAACTGGCAATCTGTCGAGGGTCTGTATAGTGTCAGCACTTCAGGGTACCTTGTCTCACAATTGCTGTGTTTAATTCCTGTTAGGCTGAACATATACTTGAAGCCACCAATGATTACGAAGAGCAGGAGGGATCGCTGATGCTGGACTGTGTCGAACAATTCTGTAAGTTTCCCTAAAACCAATATGCAGTAATGTCCCTTTAATCTATGGATATTCACGTCATTTGTTGTAGGCCCGTTAGTAACATCTTCATCCAGTTTTTAGGCCCAGGCTACTCTGCAACATCAGCTGACATCTGCATTTATATCGTCTTCCATAACACTCACGAAAAACCACTTTATGAGCCAAATCTTGTTAAATCTAGGACTTCACTTTGTAATTATCCATTAGGTCTTTCACACTCTTTAGTGAATATTTAGATATAGTGGCCCAATATGTGCAGATCGTAACATGGTGACATCAGCAAATATCCACATTTTATGGTGATCTGTCATGTGTCACTATTACTTCCAGTTCCTGCAGCTGGGCAGAGTAAAATTGTGTCCAGGACCCATTGCTGGAAGTGTGTATTGGGGACTTTTAGATGTTGTGGAGGGATGGGCCTGACAAGCAGAGAAAATGTGAAGTATCAGGATTAAAGTGTTGGCTTTTGTAGCTGTTGCATAAAACCATTGTCCTCTGTTTCCAGCCGAGGCCAGCAGGCAGGTAGCATTGCTTGCAGAAGAGTTGGCACGAAGGGGAGAAGATGCAGTCCGCCAGCAGGAGGAGATCAGCCAGCTCCTGGCACAGATAGTCAATCTAAAGCAAAAGTGCCGCAATGTGAGTGTGGTCTACTTACACATCCATCCTAAATCTAACAGACTAGTCTCTGTATTATAGAGTAGAGACAAATATGTCAGTGTGGTATCCTCTCCATTGGAAGTCATGGCATATTGCTAGGACATAGTGTCAATTTACATCCAAAAAAAAAAAAAAAAATTAGCAACCATTCACAAACCCTGGTGCAAGCTGTTGTGGCTGTAATGCAAAAGCACATTCTCTTACCTACAATTTTTTTGTGTTGGTGACTGTACTCACTGCATTACAGCCACAACAGCTTGCACCAGGGTTTATGAATAGATGCGCTGGCTAATTTTTAGTTTTGTATAGTGCATTGGAGGAGTGGCTGCCTCCATCTTGGCCATGCAGTCCACCCTTCTCCCTTGAGGTCTTTGTAACCGATGGCAATGAAGCCTGTTGCCTTGAATGTATGATAGCTTTGGCCCCACGGAGAAGCAAACCTAGAGTGGGGACCTCTCTGTCTAGACTACCTTGACATGGTAGTGAGCATAAACAATTTGATCAAAGTGTGCACTTAAAACCTCTATTTTATACAGTTAGAAGGGATAACAGTGATGAAGCATAGGTGTTCCATGAATTCAGTGTTTGTGTGGGTTTTAGTGCCTGCTGGGTGTTGTTGTATCTTTTTTTGTTGGATATTGTTTACTTCTAATAGTCGTTAGTGCTGGATCTGCTGGGTTTGCCACCAATACTAGTTCAACAATACAGCTCATTCACAGACTGGTATGGACAATGGCATATCTAAAAGAGGAAAAAAAGCTAAAAGCTCTCAGGACTCTTCTTTTAAGTTATTGTTGAGAGTTCTAGAGGTTGAATCCCCACCAGTCATAAAGTGGTGGAATATGCCATTTCTTCTAATGGTGGGAATACCCCTTTAATAAGTTACCTGCCTGTCATTGCCCTTGTTTAGCTGATTTCTTTCTTTTGGTGTCTACTTAGACCTCTGCAGAGAATGAAGAACTGCAGCAACATCTGGCCGCCGTAAAGGAACGAGAACGGCTGCTAAAAACAGAGGTAATCAAACTGAATCCATGAAAATTTGCCTTAAGGAACATTTTAGGAAAAACATCTCCTGTCTTATGCCTTGTGCAGGGACTAAGGAGACGGAGCATGATACTAAATAGAGGAGTCATGCTCCATCCTACACTATGCATAACACAGTGCATCACACTTCCCCAGTGTCTCTTTAATTTTATCTTCCTTCAAAATTAATGATAGCCATACAGATTAGACACATGAATCCCCCATAAACCTGCATGCTTGCTTCACCTCAGTGTGCATGCTTATGTCTACAAGGCAAAGAGGTTAGAGTTGTTAGTCAAGGACTTATTCCCTAAAAGAATGAAGAATCCAGCTGGTTAAAACCCAATATGCCCGATCCTTGACTTGCTTTCCTTGACGTTATGGTTGCCTCCAACCATATTAGATTGTTTGTGAATCCCACATATTATGTACAGCTATATTGATCAACTACTACAAAGCTGTAGCTACCCTCCCTGGCATCCATGATGAATGTCCATCTGCACCCTCTTAAGATATCACCCAAATCTACTGAGTGTTAATATTAGGAGGTTGTCCAAACGGGTTAGAAATGTCATCCAGTGATCAGCTTACTGGTAGTATATTAAATGTATGACTACATTGAGATCTGACTGTTCCCCTTGTCTATAATGTGAGTCCCTATACTCTTTGACATTATCTACTTTGTAACGGTAACACCCAGTTGTCAATTTAAAGGTATAGTCCCCAACTGTATAAAATAATGAAAACATTTACTCACCTTTTAATCCCTTGCCAATCTAGCTTTGAAGCACTGGCAGTCACTCCTGTATGAGTGACTGGTTGGCACATGCCTGCTGGAGCCAATTAGTCACCTAAGTGGTCATGTGTCGTTTCATTGACTTCCACGCTTGGGATGTGAAGAGTGATGTCAGTGAATTGAATAGTGGCTGCTGAAACTACTGACTGACTGCAGTGGTCATGGCCGACCAGAAGCACTGTCATGGGATAGTAACTTCATGATAATTTTTTCCGTCCAGCTTCAGGATCTGCAGGACAAAAATAAAGAATGCCAGGACATGTTACAGGAAGCCCAGGAGGAGTTAAAGAACCTACGAAACCGAAGCCTACCCAATAGCACCATCAGCAGATACAGCACCTTAAACATCTTCCCCCTGGTAGGTGGTTAAGCCAGTCTAAAGAAGTGATCTCAGGACTTTGGTGTCGCCAGTCCTAGTATATGTTTTATGTCTATAGGATTCCTTAGCTGCGGAGATTGAAGGAACGATGAGAAAAGGCATTGATGCTTCCTCAGAACTCAAGTAAGTCCCTGTTACAGTCAATGAGGAGTGCTCCTGATAGGGTTTTTAAAGGTTAGAAAAATATGGCTGCTTTCAAACCTGTTTATAGACTTTTTATTGCAGACTTTGCTTAACTGGCGCTCTCCTCAAGGAGAGATGTTCTCCTTTTTCAGCCACTCTGTGCCTCCCACTCAGCCAAGCCAGTATCACTCTGCTCTACACTGATGAGGGGCAAATACCCCGAAACGACTGTATGTAGATGAGAGATACTGGCTTGGCTAATATTCCTTTTGCTTCTTAAAGGGGTTTTCTCACTACATTGATTCATCTTATCTCACTCCTGTTTTCTTGGTTTCACTTTGAATTCAGGGGCGTGTTTACTGACTTCCATTAGATGCAGTAGAAGCCAGGTCTATAGCTATAGCAACTAGTGGTGGCAGCCTATCAGAATAGATCAAACAGGTCTGTAGCTGTAGCGACCTGAGGAACTGATGCCACCCATACAAGATGGGATATCTCAGAATAGGTAGGACACTGTTAATGGACACATATTACAGTGACTTGTTTTTGCAAGATCTTTAACATAAAAAGCAATCCTTGTAGTGAGGCAACCCCTTTAAAGATTCAGTGAATCAGAAGCAAATTGAGGATTTGTTACATCCAACAGAGGTTGCATGAGCTTCCCAGCTCCTTTCCCATAATGCTTTGTGATATGCAGATGCTTAGTAGAGGGCAAAAAGGCAATCTTAACTCTACACACCTTAACTGGTGCTCTCCTCAAGGAGAGATGTTCCCCTTTCTTAGCCACTCAATGCCTCCCACTCAGCCAAGCCAGTATCACTCTGCTCTACACTGATGAGGGGCAAATACCCCAAAACGGCTGTATGTAGATGAGTGATGCTGGATTGGCTAATATTTTGCTTCTTAAAGATTTGGTGAATCAGAAGCAAATTGAGGATTTGTTACATCCAACAGAGGGCGCATGAGCTTCCCAGCTCCTTTCCCATAATGCCTTGTGACTTGTAGACTATGTGAGTTTTGCAGGACTGCCCCATTCACTTCATTAGAGCTAACCTGGAAACAAATATGTTTTTCTAAACCTGGACAACTGCTTTAGGAATTTTGGTCTAAATCTGCTGGTACATCATTCACACCATTTCGCTCATTACTCAACTACTAGGAATATCTTGCAGACCCCCTAATTATAATTCCTTGCATATCAGAGATTGATATCTGTAATAAAGTCTGCCCATTTGAATTTGTAGTTTGATAAAAGAAAGCAGGCCAAGCTGATCAGTGTCCTCTAATCCATTTGCCCACACAGGAGCTACAAGCGGGTGTTTGAGACGGTCAAAGCTGCCAACCAAGTTGTGAGAATCCGATCTGTACCAGGCTCTCGAGCTCCCTCTCAGTGGCCATCAGCCGCCCCAAGTCGTGTTGGTACTCCACCAATGAGCTTCTGTGAGTCAGAAGGTGCCAGCGTGGAGCTAAAAGTGGATGAGACCCTAGTACCAGTAGAAGACAGTGAATCTTCTGTGTAAGCTAGAGCACAATAAATCCCTAGGAAATGAATATATTTGATGGTCCATTATTAACCCTTTATCTAACTGTAATCACTTTTAGCATTGAAGGAAAGAAGTTGGGGACCCCTGGTACACCTGGAGGCCATGACCTGGCAGCAGCTCTTCAGAGACTCAGCACTCAGCAAGTCACTCAGTCTCCTGAAAGTCTTTTTGAACAGAGGGAACACAAGTTGCAACGACACGATGAAACATCTAGTGGGTTTCTCACCCCTAACGAGAGTGTCCTATCCACTGGCACCAATTACTCTGGTATCTCAGAGGCCAGTGGCAGCTCAAGTTTCTCTTTGGGGTCAAGGTCCTACTTACCAGAGAAATTGCAGATAGTTAAGCCTATAGAAGGTGAGGGCTCTCAAAATAATGACAATATGTTTTTAAAGATAATGATATGCAACAATTCTTTATGGTGTGCCCTGTATGTTTAATCTGTAGGATCAGCCACTCTTCTGCACTGGCAGAAATTGGCCAAGCCCAACTTAGGTGGCATTCTGGATCCTCGGCCCGGTGTGTTAACCAAAGACTTCCAGGAACTGGACATCGACTATGAAGATGTCTACAACCTCAATGACTTTGAGGAGGATGACTTGGAGCCTATATCTTTTGAAGCCATTGCTACATCCACGCCAACCAAAAACAAACCAAATAAAAACAGTGAGTATTTGTTGCGATTTCTATGTCCAAACTACAGCGGTCAATGGGAGATTCGGCAACAGCAAAAAGTCTGAGAGTTTGTGTAACTCCCCATAGACTACAGAGGAGAGTTCCTTGCAGATGAGCAGCAAACGCTTTGAATTTGTTATTTCCACTCCCGTCATATTGTAATGACCCCTACTCTTAGCATTGGTGGGGTTCCCAGCATTGAGATACGTACAGAAAACAGAGCATTACTTACTCTGTCATTACTTGGAACAGCTGGTCCAATCTCCTTGGGGAGTTTCCACAGATGGTGCAGCTGAGTTATTGATCAGGGAGCAATGCTGTTTTAGGCTGGGCTCTGTCACATTGTAGAGGGGAGAGAAGTGTTAGGTGAAGAATATCAGGTGTAGAATTATCTTTTTCTTCTACTCCTATCCAATTAGTTGTCCCCGTCCAAATTAGGTATCAAAACTGTTAACAGCTGAGAGCTCAGAAAATACACGCCACACAAGTCTGTCTGGTGGATAAATCTGCTTTATTATCAGAAAGTTACAGCTTCATATCTCTTTGGTATGTGTCAAGAATCACATGATTGGCTAGTTGGCTGTTGCTAAGGCAGATTATAATTGAAACCACAGAGCAGGATTTGCATCTGCGCAGTATAGCAAGTGTCCTTGTACTCTTTCTGTATCATCCAAAAGAGGAATTTCTGATGGCCTTTCCTTCTTGCTGTGAGCAGCTCTTCTGTTCCAGAGAAAGCTGTGTGGAAAATATCTGATGAACTAAGATAAGGATGTAATAAAGAGCAGTTTAAACACAATATCCGGTGAGCTTGATAAGGATGTAATAATAGAGCAGATTATAATGTTTTCCACTAAATCATCAACTTGACAGAAGCGCCTCTTATTCACATGTTGTGCACTGTCGCAAGTTCAGCAGCCGCCACCACTTTTACCCTCTAAGTGTCTTCATAGATGTAGTATATCCTGTTGTGGTGTGACTCCCATCCCGTATGTCATTGTCTGTAACACATAGACCACTTGTATGTTTCAGTGTTCCGTTCCGTTAACAACCTTCCCCAGACTCCGTCCACGTACACCATAACCACATGTCGCATATCGCACCCTCTGCAGGACATTACACAGGTCACGTCCAGGTGGGTTTTTCATGGTTTACACTTGTTTGTCTATTCATCTCACATCACTTCACATTCGTTACTCTTCTCCCCATTCATGCCTAATGAATAAGCTGCAGCTACATAGAACCTAGTATGGAGGTGTAAGCTTTCTATTATTGTATGAGATTAGAAAATATGTCTCATCACTCTGGTCCGTGGGCTGTGTCCGGTATTGCAGCTCATCTCCATTAATTTCATCCATAATTTATCATCTTCTGTCTGGCAAAGGTTCCTCAAAATCTATAAGGAATTGTCCAAGAAGGAGGCATTTCCTCATACAAGCAAAAACTGGCAAAGAAACGGACAAAAATAATCTTTCTTATATACTTATTTTAAAAAGTCTCCTTTTATACGGGGCTGTCAGTGGTCCCAGCCCAGCCTTCGTATATTTGGCCGTAGTGATATAATGTTAGAGGTGCGTCCTGGCTTGTTAACCATCAGCCCAGCCAACTTTTACATCAAGAGGCTGTATATAGCTTTTAACCAGCAATGGTAAATGCTATCATCATTCTTCCATTTCTTCTGACACTTGCTTATACGGAGAGAGGCAAGGGCGTTTTCCACATCCATCACCTTCTCCGTCATGATGTATTAGATAAAGAGGATGAGGGAGAGGGAGTCTAGGAGTCAAACACTCAGTTGTTGCTCATGGCTCGTCCCCCTCTCCTCTTTACCTCTCCCTTTGAGTTGAATTATCCCCCCAGATTATTTTATTAAAAGATGGCATGTAAAGTTGCTCCCCCAATATATAAGGCCCCATTCACATTACATTTTAGGTCCCCATGCTTTTGTGTCCAGGACATAAAGCGTATATGCCTAAATTTGGTATAGGTCAGATAGCGGTGATATAGCCCCAAAACATGATGTGAACGTGGCCTTAACCTGACAAGTATTTTACATTAGCAAAGGTGGTAACCCTATGTAATGGCATATGCCCAGGTTTTCAAGATGAACAGTTTTAGTTTTATGTATTCTATGCTGGATTTTGCCACTATGGCAGAAATTCTTAGCTGCTACCCCTTAACATTTACTATGCTGTAGCCCCAAATTTGCTTTCTCCACCATAGGTCCAGCAGAAAAATGTTTGAATAATAGAAAGTGCTCAGATGAGGCTTGCTATAGAAATTCCAATGTCATCCGCATGTTTTGCATGGTTAACGTGTTTCTTTGCAGCTGCCGGTGAATGGGTGCCACATTGCCATCTGCTGAAATTCCTCCTGTGCCACTTACTGTGTCCTCCCTGTCCCTCACTCATGTGTCCATTTTCCATCCTCACGGTTCTAGGCACTTCAAGTCCTGGTGGAAGCACCTTTTCCATTGCTTGACTTTCTGAGAGGCGGCAAAGTGCAGGGTCAGACATCACAGCAAGGCATCAGGTAGCTCAGTCGGCAGTGACCTTCAGGTCTCTTAAGGGGGACTCAGTGACCAGACAGAACTGGCGCAGTGTTGGTTCTTGTTTAGTACATTATCGAAGACCAGCAATGACACCATCACATTTGCCTCATATATTAATGGTGGTGTGTCGTAGCTTCTTCATTCGCCTGCATGTTCATAGGCGCCAGTCAAAAGAATAGTTTTCTTTCTATACTAGTTGGGGACATTGTGGTCACTGAGTTGTCCTGGGCACGGTTACTGCAAGTTGAATGACTCCTTCTCAGGGTTCAATTATTGTTCCAGACTGACCATAAGTGACTGATGCACAACTTTTGATCCTTTTCTTTCCTGTGATGGATAAATCAAGGTCTTATGGCTTCATACTGTATATTTAGCAAGCAAGGGAATTGACAGAAATCAAAGGGCCCCATAGCAAAGCACAGAATTGGTGCCACCCATAATTTTGATGTTGATATTCACCATCATTTTATAACATGCTCTTATAAGGAGTTTTTCAAAAATAGAGTGATAAATCCCATGCGTCCATCAGTGGTCCCCACCCAGTGACTTGGGGGAAATTTGTGGCTTGCAATCCCCAGCTTTGTGGCTCACCATAGGAGTGAGTACTGCAGACATATACTAACCTGTGAACAGTGCCTTTTCAAATACCAATGTTACATTTTGCACTAAAATCTTAGAAAAGCTTTGGGATTTGTTATTTTAAACATCTCTTCTACATTTTTTTTAATTGAATGAGGCTCCCGACCTCCAATTAAATGTGACTCTAGATGTATACATGATGAAATTCTCACTGCCTGCAGCCACCTCTAGGGGGAGCTCACTGCATTTAAACAGCTTGTGCTGACTACAAAGGGTAGCAATAAAAATTGTATGCCATGAGACCTCTCTTAGTGTTGGGGGCAGGCAAATATAATTACAATTATAACAATGTCAAAGGATGAAGAGGAAATGGTTTAGTCCTGGGCCCCCACTTACCACTGGCCCTAAAGCAGTCATGTGAGAGCTGCCATGTCTGCCCTCCAGCTTTCCTAGAAACAGATAAAACTAAGGCCTCATTTACTTAGTATTTTGGCAGCCCACTTGTGATATCTATTGGGAAAATTTAAAAAAATGTACGGTATCCCGACAGATACCACGGCATGGCCATTGACTTCTATAAGGCAAAGGTAGTCCTACTTGGTCTATGTTTGTCCTGTTTAGTGAATGTGTCCAGTTTCTGCACTGGACACAAAACCGTGGTCGACAGTTATCATACATTTTATAGAAGGACTTACATCTACTTATGATTTTTTTGGATTGTTGAAGGAAATGCTGTCTCACCAGTCACAGGTCCGTGAGAGTTAAAGGAACCCTTAAGGTAAAATTGATAACTGTGTTATGCCTAGTCCAGGGCCAGATGTATCAGGACATCACTTCTCTAGTTAGAGTTCTTCAGTCTCTCTCCGCGTCCTCAGGCCTTGCACTAGGTATAACTCAGTATCAGCTTTGTCATGAGTGTTCCTTTAATAGAACCCTGAGTCAGTGTCAGAAAAGGCTTTCTCTTTTTAACCCTTAACTATTTCTGTGGTTTCTTGCATGCGCTAACCTTCGCAATTCTCTTTAACCTCTTCATCTCCTCTTGGAGGAACAGGAAAGCCTTGTATGTATTCACTGGTCTGCTGTCACTTACTCTGTTAATGTAAGATAAAGTGGTCCTTTTGGGTAATTAGGGGATTTAGTTTACTGACAAATAGATATGTTCATTCTAGTCAACTATTAGAGAACCTTATCTGTTCCAAGCTAAAACCTAACTTTTAATCCAATACAATTTTATTGATTTGGATTAAAAGTTATGGTTTAGTTTGGAACAAATAAGGTTCTTTAATTAGGGGCTTTACTTACAAGATAAGAGCCCCATGACATTGGCAATACATAATTTCAAGAAACATGAATGCCTATGTTTGTAAGGACACCTAAAGACCAGTGAATCTAAGACAAGTGCTCGTCATGGTGTGACATTGTGTCACAGTTGGTTGTCACACAGTTGTCCACCAATGTGGCTCATGCGGCTTACTGTCAGTACGCTCAGATATTCAATCATTTTAGGAGCCATTATCTGTAGTAATTTTATGGTATAGTATTAGCAGTTCTACTTTATATATCAGAGGATAAAAAGACAATGTTGGTGGCACCACACGGTGACTTGGTTTTATAAACAATGTTTACATCTCTAATGTTCCTCATCCTATTCTCCTCTTTTCTTCCTTCAGTCTTCATACAGTACTTCCCTCGTGTGGAAGCTGTGAGAGCTTGAGTTCCTTTAGCCTTGAACCTCACAACGAAGCACCGGTAGTGACCTCCGTCCCACCAAGGAACGACCAACTCAACTCTGGACGCAACACTCCAGTGGGATTAGTTACCCTCTTAAAAGAACATGGTATATCTGCCACTGGAGACCCCAACCGCAAAACCTCGACTGAAGCCGAAGTTCGACCACCAGCACCAGTTGCATACATGCCTATCTTCCAATTGGGATGGGGTAGTACTCTAAGAGGTCTTGGCTTCGGAAGATCCCTCATGGACAATGCTTTAGTGAATGAAACACCAGATCCTGGTGCTGCCCAGAAAAGCATCTTTAGTATAAACTTAGTGGAACAATTACGGAGACTTGGCTTGAATCAGGTTGTGGAGAGGGGTATTGTTTCTTTTCAAAGGACAACAGAAGACAAGAAGCCTCCCAGCTAAATCCATATCTCATTGCTCACCAAGAAAGTTGACTAAATGCTGAAGGACATCCATATGCACTGACTTGACTAATGGGGGACACTATATTATGACATTGTTAGACCAAACAGCCTTCCTGCCCCTTTCTAGTCTGAAAGTTCTGCCAGTAAAATATGTGGTGGAAACAAAAGGATTTTAGGGACGGGTATATGATGTCCATACAACCTACCTTCTTACATTCCTCCATAAATATTACAAGAGAGACCTCTTGTATCCACCACACAAGAAAAATGGGGAAATGTAGCTGCCCATATAGTATTGTATTACTATGCACTTGGCCAATTTGCCACTCCAGAATTATGTACAGATAATGGTGGCCTATTGACCGTCTTGATTCCTTTGCAGAATATCTGGTTGGTTCTATCACTGGTACAAATTTAGGTTTTAATGTTCTTAGTGTCTCATTTTTACTGTAAAATGAAAGAATGAGGATGGGCTGAGGTCTTTTAAATGTAATTTCATTGCCCATCTGGACTATCTACTTTTAAAGGTCTAAGTAATTTGTCCAAATCCATGTTTTCTCCAACTTTGCTCTAACCTGGTTCCACAGGACACAGCTTCCATATTTATATAAATAATTATTACCAGCGCCAAATGCAATAGGAACCACATAGCTCTCTCCCTCCATCAATCAGTGATCCTAGGTACTTCACAGCTTAGAAGATAAGGTCATTGGGGCTGACTTGGGCTTCCTTTGATCAACGTTATCACTTTATTCTTTAAAACATCTCAAGACTCACAATAATTGACTGTAATACTGTATGCAAGGTCTGTACCAGGTTTGCCAAGGGTTGATTATGACCTCCATGTTGTGCTGTACAGGTCGAGACGTCAATTTTGTGAAAATGGAATATTCTTCTGCACTGATTGTATGTGACTTTAATAAACTGAAGGTGTAAATGTATTAGTGATGGCTATAACATCCGAATAGGTTTATAGTGAGATTCCTGACCTCTTAATCCTAGAGGCGTTGGGGGGAGGAGGTTGGACTTGCCATATTTCAGCAGTTATTCTCTTACATGGCTACATGCATTTCTCTTAAGCTACATAATACAAATAATACATGATGTATGTTGGCAAAATATTACTGTTGATGTACAGCACTTATAATACCACAATAGGGCACCACATAATGATTTCCTTGTTCCACTCTCCAGTTGCTCCTGAGATGTGCTGTCCTTGAAAGCCCCCAAGGAGACTACTAAAACTATTCCTACTGGTTAAATGGGACCTATTCTGTCAGAAGATGCGTAAAGGGTTATTGAAGTATTTACGATTTATCTGAAGAATATGGGATCGCTGCCCCAGTTTGCCATTTCCTGGCCCCCGAATGCTCCACTGTGGTTAACTGAAAGATGGCCATGTCTAGTTCACCAATATTTATGGGAATTACATAAACAGCTGAGCAAACAGTATTTAGCTCTTTCCTTAAGGGAGTTGTCTCACTACAAAGAATAGCTTTCAAAATGTAGGGAACACTAAATGAAAAACGTTTTCCAAATATATTGCTTTGTTCATCTTTTTTTGTTAAGGAGCTACAAATGATTTTATCACCTTCTGAGGGCTTTCTAGTTTCCCAAGTGACCGACCTGTGTACTCCTTCTCCCCTGCTGTTTGTTCTATCTGATAGCAGGGAGTGACTTCATCACACAGGTCATGGCAGGCAGTGAGATCTTGTGTGTTATCTGATCTTTCAGAGAAAAAACAGTAATTACTCTACTGTTTACATTAGCTCAGAAGCTTCTTCAGACCTCAGAGAAGGTAATTTATTTAATCTAGACTAAAACAGAGAAGTCTGAATACACAGAGCTCATATGCTAATTACAGACATCTTGACCAGGAAGTGACAGAGCAAAGCAGCATTATTTCATTCATGCATCCTTTGAAATGTTGAGATTAGACAATCCCTTTAACTTCAATAGACTTCTATGCAGCATGTGGTGGACAGAGATTGGCAAACAGGGATCATTAGATGGTGATATTACTGGGTGTGGTACTGTACCTGTGGGCATGCCATAAATACTTAAAGGCGTTGTCTCACCATGCTGTTTAACAGAGCCTGTTCTGCACAGAAAGCTTCCGACTCACATTTCGTGTTAAGGCTGTGAGTGGTTCTACAGCAGTGACTGGCGTATCAGCTCTGCTATTTCTAGCTGTTACCGTTCTTCCTGTTAGGCTATGTTCACACGGCTTAAAATGGGCCATATTTTGGTCCGTAATTACGCGCCGAAGTGCGCCAATTACGGGCCGAAAACGGCTCATTCATTACGGTAATTCACAGGTCTCATAGAGAACTATGGATTACATCTCACTTTCTCATAGAGAACTATGGATTGACATGTCACTTTCTAGCGGCGTATACGCGCCGCTAGCAGTGATTGTCTATGGGCTGGCGAAGTGCCGGCCCCCCGCTCACTCCCCCGCTCCCGCCCCGCCCCCGTCCACACGGCGTAATTGCGGGGCGTAATTACGTCCCGCAATTAAGCTGTGTGAACATAGCCTTACAGTGACGAGTGCTGAAGGTTTATAATCTATAGTTCACAAGGCTCCAGAGCTCTTATGTTTAAAACTTTTCGATAATGTAGATAAACAAGCTCTTGTTCTGGAGATAAGACTCAACAGGTATTGACTCACCATGGTCAGAATGCAGCTTGGAGCAATCAGATAAGTAAGAGAGCAGAGAGAGGTGGTGGTAACCAAGAGAAACTTGTGTGCACTGGCAGTAGATAAAATCTCCTTTATCCTGAACAAGGCAAAATCAAAACAGCAATATATTTGGTAATAATCTTCATTTACCTTTCACTATATGTTAAAAGCAAATCAGTGTAGTAAGAAACCCCCCTTTTAGACAGGAATACCCATTTTTCATGGATTTTCTTACTTTAGGTTAGGTGAGAATTGTAAGCTGCAGTGGTTGAGCATGCCCACAGGTGCTCCATACTAGTCCATGGGAGATAAAGAAAATGGAGAGTGCACTCAATTCAGTGGATATTCTCTCATATATGCACATAACTCAGAATATATAAGCCAGGTAATTAGTACATGGTGATTTGGATCCGTACCCGTCGACAACCACTATATTTGTAATGAGAAGAGGACATGTTGTCATCAGATTGTCTTAGCAGTACAGCTTCAGGCTTTAGGCCTCTAATACAAAAGTATTATTTCCCACCACAAAAATAAGATATTAACACTTTGTTCATGTTAATTATCATATTCATTTCTTGTAAAACCGCTAAAAGGCTGCACATACAAACCGGACCCTTCACAGAATATGATCCTAAGAGCCAGTTGACAAATGGACAGAACCATGAACTTGATGGCAGCTTCCATTTTAATTTTTTTGGGCCTCTCCACACCTCAGTAGCACAATTCTCATCCAAATCCAGAGCAGACTTTACTTCTTTGACCAACACTTTAATAATAATATGGTTCCCTCCATTAAGGTGTTCAGAGGAATAAAGTCTTCAGAATCTGGGACCCAATCTTTAAGCGTCGCCCGGCCTTGTTTGGTAGTTTGGTCGAAAATTTATTTCACGAACGCCTTCAGCTTTGGATATTTCTAGGGTGTAAGAACATTGGAGTTAGGAACTTCCAAAACAAAGTGGTAGACTTTCCTTCAACCCGGTTAAAGATTCAGTCCTGTGTCTAACTACCCTGGGTAAGGCAAAGTAATATGTTGACACCCTCCAACCACCTAAGAACTAGAGCACGTGTCCCACCAGCTCCCATACTAGCTACACCCTTGTGTCATTGTGGTGTAAGTCTCCTAATGATTTGGTGCACTACATTTTCATGACTACTCCATTTGAGCTAATGGTGCGCTATAGATGTATATATGAGGTATGCACACTGAATGGGATGTCAGAACTGACCCTGGATGGTTTAGGAGCATCCTTGTAAATACTGACAAGGTGAGTGGCATTTTGTCTCCTTCTTACCATCACGTAGCTGAAGCAGTGACCTTATCAGTTCCTTCTTCATCAGGTCCCGTCTTGCTGATTCGGGTTCTGCCATTGGCGCACAGAGGACGGCTGTGGAAAGCATGGCTAATAAATAGAAAAACCCACAAACCTTTTTATCCATTACTACAATGCAAAAACACTGGGATTCAATACAGCATTTGGTTTCATTTGCCGTCCAGGGTCCACTAATATTTTGTAGATTACTTTTTATACAATTTTAAATCCATTACTGTCTCTAATAATTGTAGGCAGTGTTTTCTATGTGACTCGCACTATATCAGCAAATATTTCATACTGTATATTGGTATTGAGGCAGCATGAATCAATTTGCCTATTGACAAAGCTACCAAACATTTCACAACTATTCGAAAAGTTTTTTAACTCCTACATTTCCATGATCTCTAACACATCGGGCCACATGTATGAAAAGTGTCTAGGTCTAAAACTCACTTTGTTGCCCATAGCAACCAATCAGAGCGTCCCTCTCATTTCATATAGTGCTCTGGAAAAATGAAAGGGGCGCTCTGATTGGTTACTATGAGCTGTGATTGGTTGCTATGAACAACAAAGTTTGTTTTAGACCTAGACAGTTTTCATACATGTGGCCCTTGGGGCGACATGTATGAATGTTGGCACTGACAGGCCAGTTCTAAATCACTTTAAAGGGGTTTTGCCACGATGTAATGTTGACGTGGGATCCTCCAAATGGTATTAATCACTTTTTCTAAATATATATGATTACAAAAATTGCAGCCTGAGAGAGCTACAGGCTGCCTTACCTGCCCTTAGTTACTTAAAAGCTTTCATTAGATACGACCAGGCAGAGAGACAGGAGCTGCTGGTCTGGCTTGCTTGCACAGAGCACATTTCTTATCTGAAGAGAGGGAGCGTGAAGGAGCTTTCAAGCTGCTGTGGAGAAAGTTGTTGTCTTTTGTATACAGAATCCACTAGTTGTAGTGTGATTATTTGAGTGAACATTGCACACGATCCCTTATGCATGGCTCTGTGCTCTGGCAGTTTCTCTCTCCCCTTCAGCTCAGCATGGCTTGTTTACTTTTGCTTCTTAGCAGATAAGGCACTTCCTGGCAAAACCCCTTTAAGGTAGTGTAGAGTGCACCAGAATGTATGAACCTGTTCTTCTGCAGTTCCCTACATACAGAGCAGTGTAGAGCCAATACCACAAAATCTGGCTCAGGCACCACCTTTACCCTGGTCGGCTGTTCTTCTGCAGGGCATACAAACAGGGCAGTGTAGAGCCCAATACCCACAAGTCTGGCTCAGGCCAAACCCCCTTTACCCTGGTCTGGCTGTTCTTCTGCAGGGCATACATACAGGGCAGTGCAGAGCCAATACCACAAGTCTGGGCTCAGGCACCACCTTTACCCTGGTCGGCTGTTCTTCTGCAGTCATAAAATACAGGGCAGTGTAGAGCCAATACCAAAAAGTCTGGCTCAAAGGGACCACCTTTAAACCCCGGTCTGGCTGTTCTTCTGCAGGTCATACATATACAGTAGGTGCTGTGTAAGCCCGTGCAACAAGTCTGGCTCAGGCACCACCTTTACCCTGGTCTGGCTGTTCTTCTGCAGGTCATAGATATAGGTGCTGTGTAGCGCCAATACCACAAGTCTGGCTCAGGCACCACCTTTACCCTGGTCTGGCCGTTCTAACAGATATGTGTTTAGGTTTGGCGTCAAAGAATCATAAATGTGTTTACTTCTATGAATGTGGTGCGATGCCCCCCGAGCACCCCAAATCTTTGGTGCATTAAAAAGTGTCGTGCCGGAGCTTATCACACCAAACTTTGGAAACGACTGTTCATACATCTATAGAACAGGGCTACTAAAGCTTTTTGACACCAGAAAACAGGCACAGCCCCATTCTTACATGTCGCCCTTGCTGTCAAGTTCCGACTCAGATAAATGCTGATCTCTGGGGTTCCTAGCAGAAAACAAAGAAGTATGAAAATTTCGATAAAAGTAGACAGACGAATACTCTTAACTGTTGTAACAGAAAGTCTCTTTTTTAGCTAGACTCAAAAATCTGGGAGTTATAATTAGAGATGGGCAAAGTTCTCAAAAATTCGATTCGGTGACTTCGCCGAATTTCCCGACAAAATTTGTTTCGGTCCGGATTACTTTTGGGAAAGAATCGCTTAAAAACCAGCTATTTCCAGGGTGCAAAAGAGGGCCCGCAGGGTGCTGGTAGACATTGTGCCATGCTTAAATATGCAAGGGAGCTTTGGGTTTGGTCTTCATACAATGTTGTGTTTTAGTATGACATGCACATGACTGCCGCCACTCTTAGAATCGCTTCACTATAAAATTCCCTGGGCACTTAAGAGGGCAAAACTGACCAAAAAACTGAAGCGGGAATGTAGCCTCATAAAGTCATGCCAGCGAAAGCTGGAAAAAAACAAGCTGAGGGCTCAGGTGGCAACATCAGTGACAGAGTGTGGAGGTGACGGCGGCAGCCACAGCAGCATGAGGTCAGAGAGTGGCACAATGACATTCTGGAGGTGGTAAAAACAGGAGTAGGCCACAAAGTGGCACAATGACACAGAGTGGAGGGCACGGCAGCAGCCACAGCAGCAGCATGAGGTCAGACAGTGGCACAATGACATTCTGGAGGTGGTAAAAACATGAGTAGGCCACAGAGTGGCACAATGACAGTGTGGAGGGCACAACAGCAGCAGCAGGAGGTCATAGAGTGGCACAATGACAGAGTGTGGAGGTGGGTGGCAATACCAGTCCCTGGTAAAGATGGTTGGTGGCAGATGGAGAAACTGGCAGCAGATGTGTGGCATCAGGCGGGTGGCGGCATCAGAATAGTGGCTGAGGCAGGTAGTTTGAACCCAGACTCATTTCTCACAGTTTGGGTGAGGCGTCATGGCTGATGTAATCTGACGCCTAAGGCATTGGTGTGTGGAACTCCTGGCTGATCCTCGCCTGATTCATCTTGACAAAGGTCAGTCGTTCCACATTTCCCGTGGACAAGCAGGTTCTCCTTGGGGTAACGATGACCCCCGCCGCACTGAACACCCGCTCTGATGCCACACTACTGGCCGGGCAGGACAGCTTCTCCTCTGCAAACTCGGCAAGTTGCGGCCACACATCCAGTTTGGCTGCCCAGTAGTCCAGCAGATCTTCTAACTGGGGTGGCAGAGTGCTGTCCAAGTAGGTCACCACCTGTTGGTTCAGGGACTGCTCCAGGTCCTGCTGCTGCTGCTGGCGACTGCCCTCCTCACTTGGTGGGTGAAGGAAGCTGCTCATCAGTGACTCCAGACTGAGGTTGCTGCTGATGGTGCTGGTACTGCTACCCCCCCCCACCTTCCCCCAGCAGCCGCGGCAGTAGTACGTGAGCGCGGAAGAACCCCCCGGTCAGACCTGTCAGAGGAGGGACAATCCCGCACATAGGCGGCGGCTAACTGACTACGGAGAATTTCCCTATAGTATTTGAGTTTGTCCTCCCTCTCAGCAGCTGGGAAAAAGGCTCCCATTTTGGACCGGTAGCGAGGGTCCAATAGGCTGGAGAACCAGAAGTCATCCCCTGCCGGATGGACTATTCGGCTGTCACTAGCCAGGCAAATCAGCATGCTGCGGGCCATCTGCACAAGTGACTCCGAGGGGCTCTCTGCCTCCATCTCCACGGTATACGGCCACGGTGCTTGCATGTCATCTGCCTCGTCGTCCTTATCTCCATCTACCTCCTCCAGCTGCTCCTGCTCCTCCACTTTTGTCACTTGGGTAAAAAAATCCACTCATTTCACCAACAATGCTTCTGCTCCAATGTCCTCCTCCTCCTCCTCCTCCTCCATTTCATCCCCACCGGACTCATGTGGCCGCGAGATGTTAGTCGCCACGTCTCCAGCCCCCCTGCCCAACAGATTTTTCAGCATCTGTTCCGGGACATGAAGCATGGAATGACGTTATTCATCCCGTAGTCCTGGCGACTGACAAATAACGTTCCCTCCTCGAATGCCTAAACAAACGACAGGTTTTCACGCATGAGCTGCCACTGGCTGACATCAAATTTACAAGGGGAGTACTCCTGTCTGCCTGGATCATCAAAAAACGTTAAATTGGCCTTTCTCTTTTCATAACAGTCGGTCAAACATGTGCAGGCTGGAATTCCCAAAGGGGGGAAACATCGCATATCAGAGTGTGTTGGGGAGGCCCCTTCTGCCGCTGCAACACGAGGAGGGTGTTCCTGGCTTGTAGGAATGGATGAAGTGCATGCACAGTTTCCCGGCCATTTTCAGAATCTTCTGAAGATCGGGGAGGACTTCAGGAACCTTTTCACAACCAGATTGAACACGTGCGCCATGCAGGGGGCATGGTCCATCCCTCCTCGGTGCAGCGCGGGCACCATGTTTCCCCACATTGTCCGTCACCATGGTTCCGAATTGCAGTTGGCGTGGAGAAAGCCACACATCGATTTCTTGCTGCATGACGCGGAGCAGTTCTCCCTGTGTGACTTTGTTCACCGAGGCAAGCCAGGTGTAAAAACTGGTGACACCCCTGTGCCCTTCACAGTGGTATATGGAGCAGTACTTTGTGGAGGGTGAGATGATGGCGGTGGTGGAGGGGGGAGGAGGCGGACATTGGCGCAGGAGCCGCAGTTTTGACAACGTGGAGGGGAAATCAGCGTCTCCTGTCCAAGTTGTTGGGGTGCCTGGGCAGGAAGCACATTCACCCAGTGGGCCGTAAAGGACATGTACTGGCCCTGACCGTAGTTACAGCTCCAGAAGTCCACGCTGTCGTGCACCTTGGAACAAACCGATAAGCTCATGGACTGACCCCACCTTCTGTTCTACATATTTATGAAGTGCTGGTACTGCCTTTTTTGAAAAAAAATTACGGCTAGGAACTCTCCATCTCGGCTTGGCACAACCATTAGTTCTCTGAACGGTGCAGAGTCCACCATTTGAAAGGGAGGGACTGCAGTACCAACAACTTGGACAGGAGCACGTCACTGCTGCACCTTAGGATGGTTGGACCATACTGTTGTCTCTTTGCAATCGCCTCGCTGAACGACTGCTGGCCCATGAGTAGCGAGGAGCAGGGCATCTGGACTGGGAGATGATGGCAAAGAGAAACAGCTACCTTCTGCAGAGGTGGGGGAGCCTTGACTGCTGCAATGGCATGCGTGCCCCTGGCCGCTGCTGCTGCTGTTGCTGCGGCGGCAGGATGGACCACCACATCTGAGCCACGTTTTTTCCCAGCCACCGGGTGGTGATGCTGCATGTGTTGACGCAGGGCCGTGGTGCCAACGTTACTCCCTGGCCACGCTCACTTTCTGGCCCACAGATTCTACATATACCCATATTCGGCTCATCCTGTGTCTTAGCAAAGAACTGCCACACCGCCGAGTATCTGATTTTACCACCAACGCTATGCACTGAGTGACTACTGCCGCTGCTGCCTCGCTGAGCCCCTGTGCCGCTACTTTCTTGCACCTGAAGCGGATTTTCTACCCCGTGAACGCTTGGCTCCCAACCTCACACTGCTGCTCATCCTGCTGACTACGCCACACAACCCGCTGCTGGCTGCGCCGCTGCCTGACGCGCAAGCTGACGCCCTTTTTCTCCTGACGATGATGAAGCCCTTGCCTCACCCGGCTCCCAAGTGCGTCGGCTACATCATCATCAATTTGTGTTTTTATCGTTTACCTTTCCTCATCACCAGTCTTGGATGCAGAGGCTGACCCCTCACAACCCCCTTCACAAATGGCCAGGAAAAAAAACTTGTATTGAATTTTTAAACATGTGGTTTTCTGATATAAAAGCAAAAAAGGGTTAATTAACCTTTGGTTTTTGAATTACTACAGGCAAAATGTCTTCTTTGGTGGTAAAAAGAAAGTTTCTTTTTTTATTTAAATGCAAACAAGCTTAATTTTAACCCCCCGATGTAAATTGCGCAAAAGAAAATTTAACAAACCAAAAATTACCCCTTTGTAGCGTGTTAAAATGGCGTGTATTTTACGGGACCAACAAAAAAAAACTTTTAATTAACCTTTGGTTAATATTTGCACAGGGAAAAAAGTCTTTTTTGGGGTGAAAAAAAACGTTTCCTTTTTTGACCACAACAGCAGAACAACGCTTAATTAACTCCTGATGTAAACTGCGCAAAAGAAATGAGAAACCCAAAAATGAAGTGGTATTTGTATTGTAAAAACGCTGTTTCTTTAAATGAATACAACAGGAACAGGCTTAGATCACCCTTGGATATTCAATGTGCTGTGAGCAGATAGCATTAAAATGTATATGCAGCTGCAGTGGACGCACACTGGACTTCAGTTCCAATACCCCAAAAAATCAGAATTAGAACGTAAGAGAAGCAGTCTCTGAGACAAGCTGAGACACCCCCCAAAAATCGCTGTATAACAGGCAGTTCTTTAGTAAGAGATATCATAAGCAGCCGCGGCAGCACCTTCCCTGATCAGTACAGTGAGAGCGGTATGAGCTCCCGGCGTCGCGCCCGGACTTATATAGTGCGGTGACGTCACAGAATCCCGCCGGTCTCTGATTGGCTTCATCTCTGCACATGTCATGCAGGCTATGCCCTTCTTCCTCCCAGAGTGCTTTGCCCCATGTAACGCCATGTGCTCGCAGCCATTTTATCAATAAAAAGCACACTTCGTCCACGCGAAGTCCCCCAAACTTCGACTTCGTTCAGAACTGAAGTTTTCCTGAAATTCTAACCGAATTCCACTTCGTTAGAATCAATTCGCCCATCTCTAGTTATAATTCCACGAAAGCCATAGGTCTACATACAAATATTTACATGTAGTTCACCCCTCATATTAATTCTCAAATGGATTAACTGCTTTAAACAACCCTTCTTGCATAAGACCCCTTCCTCTGATTACCTAATTATGATGGATCCTCCTGTCAGGAACCCTAAAAGTCCACCCCTGTCAAGTCACTAAGACCATTGAGCTTAGCTGAAACAAGTCTTGACAATAAAGGAAGTTTATGAACTATTCAGAAAATTCTCTCTAAAACAACAAATGGAGAACTCTACTTACTATTAAAATAAAGGTGGTGACTATAGACAGGAACATATCATGAGGCTTTTTGTCAAAAGCTCTACTTGCCCCCCTCCCTCCCACTGCTCAAATATAATTCACCTGTGGTGATCTTGCCTCTGACCCCGGTCCGTTGTGTAAGAGATGTCTCTGACTTTCTGCAGGTTCTGAGCTCCTTTTTATGGAGGGCAATGGAGGATGTATCCTTCCATCCAAACCCCCCCCCCCAATTACTCCATATTAAATGGGACAACACAACACAATGAAGATGAGCAAATAGAGCAGAGACATATGACGCTCACACTGTGTCAGTTTTTGATGTGAAGCTTTCACACAAAAAATTCTCACACCTGTTAACTCTTCCCGGTGTAATCATACAATGCAGGTGTCTCTAGCTCAGGTCTGATATTGAGAATTGCCCAATGTGTTAATAGTCTCGTTGAAACCTGGCCCACCAGCTGCAGGCTTGATTGAGACATTTCTACTCATAGATTCACATATACATGGTGGGATTATCCCAACAGAGAAACAGAGGATCCTCCAATGGCCTCAAAGGTTCAGCAGATGAAAGCTATATTTGGAGCCCATTAGCAGACCCTTAGTACCATTTCCTCTGGTGGGCCCAAGGACACTCAGCCTGGAGCTGCATATACACCTGCTAATGAGCTGCTGCTGGTATATTTCTATTTAAACAGCATCTAACCAGTGATCCTCTTCCTGACCATGTACATGTAAGCCCCCATCTCCTTCACTGAATGTGCGTTTGCCATTACCCTATATCACTGTAGCACTAGTTTATCTCAATGTATTGTTTTGATATAGTGATGAGCTTGTTAAGAAATCCTAGGGGTGTTTTATCCCAGCCTTGACAGTGCTATTTGTGGGCTCTCTGTCACACAATGCACTGGGTTAGCACCAGATGGAACAGCAAATATGACATAATTGGCAATGAAGGTTCAGAATAGATCCTACAATGCAGATTTGAACTCATTCATAAATCTAAACATTGACTGAACCTATTGCATATCCACCTATCTTCCAGTTTGATTGGGGGAGGATCAATGTTGGACTGGAGGGCCTGAGGAACACTATTGGAGTTCTTGGGATCCAACAGTGGAGTTGATGCTTGGGGCCCACCAGTGGAGTTGATTTTTGGGGCTGACCATGAACTTACCATGCCTTTTGCACTCTGCCACTCTCTGTCTTACTCCCTAAAAAACAACCCCTGGCCTGCCATGTTCAAGAGCCTTCCGGGAGTTTCCCCTATTCTCCTTTAGGCCAGTCCAAGCCTGGGTAGGACTTTGAGAGGTCTAGTATTTGAAATATCTCTTGTGGATAGTGATTTAGTGAAGGAGACACCAGATCCTGGTCTGCCCAGGGAAACATAAACTTAGTGGAACAGTTATGAATCAAGTTCTGGAGGAGAAAGTAATTTTTTTCAAAGGACAAAAGAAGCCAATAAATCTCTGAAGCTGAAAACAGGTCACTTTACCTGCTGGAAAGGCATAAAAAAACTTAAGGACATCACAGTGCACTGACCAGTGGGGGCCACTATATTCTGGCATGGGGAGACCAGAGCTTTCATGATCCCTTTTTAGCTTGCATGTTGTTACGCGCTGCACTATGGTCTCCACCTCCGGCCGTAAGCACGCTCGCTCTGACCTGTCATTTGGCCTGCTCACTTACCTGCCTCCCCTCCTGCGTGGCTTCTGTCTTTCTTTATGATTTAAAGGGCCAGCACGCCGGGAGAATCAAGGATGAGCTGGTCGGCCGAGATCTCCCTTCCTCTCTTGATGAGCTAATCCATTTAGAAACCAGAATTGATGTATGATTTGCCGAGAGACAACAGGAGCTCTGCCAACAATGTGAGTCTGCTCAGCCATGCTGTCTTCCCTGTCTTGCTCCGATGTTTCAAAGGCTTCCACTTCCTCCACCAATGGTGTCACCTGACGAACCCATGCAAGTGGAAAGAGCCCACCTGACTGTGGAAGAACTTCTGCTTTTACTGCGGCAGTCCCAAGCATTTCCTAAAGCACTTTCCTTGTGTTCAGGAAACTCCCACACCTACACTTGGAGGGAGAGGCTCCCCTAGGTGTGAATATTACCTCTCCACGGTTGACCATTCTGGTCCTTCTCAGTTCCTCATCTGGTACCTCGTTCCAAGCTGCAGCCTTTCTGGATTCGGAATCAGCTGGGAATTTCATTACTGCCTCTTTGTTTTCCAAGTATTTTCTCCCTGTGGTTCACCTGAACAAACCTTTGCTTATATGAACCTCTATCCCTTCAAGTGGGGGCGTTACATAGAGAGAAGATTATGTACCACATTTTGCCCCATTCTGCCTCCAGAGTTTTCCTACAATCATCTAGATTCTGACTCTGCCGGAGCATTGCCATTCTACATTGTCTACGGGCAACATCCTCATCCTCCCTTCCTCTATCTGTCACGTCTGAGGTTACTGCTGTGGATGCCCAAATCTGCAACATCACTTCTATCTGGCAAGAGACCCGAACGTCCCTACATCTGGCCACAAATTTCGTCAGGGCAAAAAGAGTGGGAGACCTAAGGGGTTGAGGTACTATTACGAGTTACACCGTGGTACCCAGCTCAGGCCATGGCAGCGCTTGCTCTGACCCACAGGCTGACCCCGCTCACGTACCTGCTTCTGCTCCTACGTGGCTCCGGTCTCGTGCTCAGTGGATAATCACCCGACACTAACCTTATCTGCTGGTCAGCCCTTGCCGGCCCTGCCAAGTGTTGGTGTACTATAGATTGTGTTCTGAGAAAGAGAGTTATGCTATCTGTTATTCCATGTACCAGACCTTCCTGTCTGTTCATCTTGACCACGTTGCATGCTGCCTGCCCTAATATTTCTACCACATGCAGAGTTCTGTTTCACTGGTGCTAGTATAAAGGGGTCTTTCAGCCGGACTTGGTTGTAAGTGTTGTGCCACGCTGGCGGTCGCATGGGCTATCATGTCTCACTCTCTGTGCCTGCCTGGACAGAGAGGTATCTGTGAAACTGTATCCAGCTGACTTTATGTACTCCTACGGGGTGCAGAATATTCCACATATGTCACATAGTGGGTCATGTGTCTGGCCGCTGCAAGAGGGTCCTGAAACCTCAGATGACGAACAAAGGCTATGACAGGAATTAGAAATAAAAAGTTGCTTTACGCACGGCCGTCTTTTTAATTGGGCAGGGTAGGTGGTTGCCAGGGGACCCCACAAGGAGAGGGGGCCCTCCCAGGCAGCAATCTACCCTGTCCAGTGGTGTGACTTGGCCCCTGCGGCGGATCCGGGCGGCACGTCTGTGTGCGAGCCCGGACCTGTCGCGTCTTTAATCGGCTCAGTAGGCGATGTCATTACCTCCTGCGCCACTGTATTTCCTAGGCTGACAGCATATAGACTTCCAGCCTAGGAAACACCGGGAGCAATATCCCGGCGTAGGTAGCGTGAAGACGTCACACCGCTCACACCGGAAACCGTCTCCCAAAGTGAGGTCCTTGGAGCGGGAACGCAGAAATCTAAGTAACGTTTTTTAATAGATTTTTTTTCAAAGTCTGGGGGGACAATAACCTATAGGGGGCTATATACATGGGGCCTATAACCTATGGGGGGCTTTAACCTACAGATGGCTATAGACAGGGGCCTATAACTTACAGCAGACTTGCCAACCCTCCCGGGTTGGGCAGGTCTCTCCCGCTATTGGGGGCCGTCTCTCGCCCCCCTGCTTGGGTTGCTTAACCTCCCGCAGCTGAAGAGCTGTCGGAGGATCTATGTGTAAGAGGCATCAGGGCAGTGTCTATTGACGCTGCCCTGAAGCCACTGTCCTCTGCCGCCAGCCGGAAATGCTCTGGTAGCTTCATAGGAAGTGTGTGCAGTTGCTGAGTGTGTGCGGAGGACGGGTGTGTGTGTGTGCAGATTGTGACTGAGTGTGCATGTGGGTGATTCGTGTGTGCAGGGGATTATGGGGGGTGTGTGTGTTTCAGTGCTGCGGATGGGTGGTAGTGTGGTGTGTTGTGTTTGAGCCTGCGGGGGATAGGTATGTGTATTTCAGTGTGCGGGGGATGGGTGTGCATGTTTAAGTCTGCGGGGGAGGGGTGTGCGTGTTTGAATGTGCTGGGAAGGGGTGTGCTTGTTTGAGTCTGAGGGGGAGGGTGTGTGTATTTCAGTGTGCATGCGAGGGGTGTATGTGTTTGTGTGTGTGGGAGGGCTGTGTGTTTGAATGTGCAAGGGGTTAGGAGTTGCCCACTTGTCTTCTGCCCCTTGCTCCTGTCTCCTGCCCCCTGCGCTCTGTCTTTGGCGGCTGCAGGGGGCAAGAGACTGGCCGCTGGGGACATACTCTGGCAATAGCCTATTCAGAATCCTGGACAGCTGGGTGACTTTCCACCCTCCAAAGGTGGCACCCAGTTTTCCTATTATGGAAAACTGGATGTTACCTGTGGGTGATGGGTGTCACCCAGCTTTCCTGGATGCTGGCTAGGGTATCCAGCCTATATGTATGTGTGTAATGTTTGTTTATTTACAGGTTCCCATTTGGACTACGTCGGATTCGGTGGACTACATTGGATCAACCTTGGATCTATTTTTTTCAAATAAAATGGTTAAAGAGGGCTAGTGTCAGGAATTATTTATTTAAATAAAAGTTTTTTTGTGCAATTTGTGTGTGTGTTTTATTACCATATAATTCCAGTGATAGTAGTGGAGATGCCTGACAGACGCTTCTTCATTACTATTGCTCAGACTTGGTGTCAGCCAGCAGTGTTTCTTGTTGTCCAAGGCTGACACTAATCCTGTGTCACACCAGGGGTACTGGGAAGAGCCGGTAACCATCAGAAGCGGACCCTCTAATGTGATGGTCCGCTTCTGGAGCAGCTGCAGGCTGGTATTTTTAGAATGGGAAGAGACCAGTATCGATGGTTCTTCCCATTCTGATAGTATCAGGCTGCCGCTGTCGGTTTTACCTTGGCTGGTTATGGAAAATGGGGGGAACCCCACATCGTTTTTTTTCCTGAAAATGTATTTATTTAATTAGAATATGCACACGGGCTTCACCTGTAATGATTACATGAGGTGCCCACTATATGATTCTCAATAAATAAATGATTTTTGAAAAAAATAAAAAATAAGATGTGGGGTCCCCTCCATTTTCCATAAGCAGTCAAGGTAAAACTGACAACTGCAGCCTGATACCATCAGAGTGGGAAGGTCCATTAGCACTGGTCCTTTCCTACTCCAATAATACCAGCCTGCAGCGGCAACAGAAGCGGACCCTCACATGACAGTGACCCAGCTCTTCCCAGTACCCCTGGTGAGTTAGGTACTGGGGCAATAGTGACACAGGGTTAGTGTCAGCCTTGGGGTGACAAAAACTACTGCTGGTTGACACCAAACCCGAGCGCTAGTAATGGAGAGGCGTCTGTCAGATACTGCCATTAGTAACACTGGAATTAAATGGAAAACAAAAACACACAAATTGCACAAAAAACTTGTTTAAATAAACACTCCGCAACATCAGCCCATCCAACGTTGGTCAGACATAATCCAATGAGTCCGACATAGTCAAAAGGGGAAATCTGTATGAATATAAGAACATTAATAAAAACATGACAGTACTAAACTTCATCTCCTGCATCCATTGAAGACCATTCCTGCAACTGATCTTCTGGGGGTGCAGGGTACAGAGTTCAATCTGCACAATATGATTCTGGGGGGTACAGAGCACAGCCATAGCACAATCTCCAGGGGGATGGTCCTATGCTCCACCAAAGAGATTGTAAGCTGTGCTCTGTACTCCTCTCTCCCACCACTCCCCACCGTTGTGTTATGCATCGTAGTGCCAACACAAAATAGAACCCCCCCATCACCCCATAACCTCTCCACCTAATATCCCATAGTCCTCTCCCCTCCACCTATCACCCCATAACCTTCCCACCTACAACCCCATAGTCCTCTCACCTCCACCTATCACCCCAAAACCTCCCCACCTATCACCCCATGTCGGGTTTGTACAGAGGTGGCTACAAGTAGGGAAGTGCTGAAAAAAATATAATTCTAAGATGCTTGTGTGGTAAATTTTGCACGGACGAGTCGTGGTCGGAAGAAGTCATCGTGGTCGGAAGAATTCCAGTTACAGGAGACGTCTCTGGTGAGTCCTTACATGTTACTGCACTGTAGTCACTTAAATGTCTGAAGAGCCTGTGTACACTGGTATATACCACTGTATAATCACTGTATGGTAGAAATATTGATTGTAATGTAATTGCTTAGGTGCAAGCACAGTTTGGCGGTATCTCCCAGCTCTCCTGCATGCTGAATAGGCTATCCAACAGTCCAGGAAAGTTGGGTGATGCAAAACCCTAATTTAGCTTTCTTCCAGAGTCTTTACATAGTTAGGTGGAGTGGGTGTGGCTTTTTCGAAGGGGGCATGTCTCATCAACAAAAATTTTTTTTTATGCGGCACACTATGCATGCCACACCTTACAATCTCCCACTTTCCCATATTCAAAAGTTTGCAAGTTTGACTTATAGGGGGTTATATACAGGGGCCTATAACTTACAGGGGGGCTATATAAAGGGGTCTATAATCTACAGGGGTCTTTAAGCCTATAACCTACAGGGTGCTATATGCAGGTGCCTATAACCTACAGGGGGCTATACACTACAGGAGGCTATATACAGGGGGCTATATATGCAGGGTGTAGTATATCTACTTGTACCTACAGGGGGCAGTATATCTACCTATAGAGAGCTGTATACTTACCTACTCGGATCTATATACCTACCTACTGGGGTCTACATACCTACCTAATGAATGGTGGGAAAACATTACTACCTATTTACCAGAGGTAGGAATTGGTAGGGAAGTGCTAATAATGTGAGAAGTCTGAAATGTTTGTGTGGTAAATTCTGCAGTGACAAGTTGCAGCTGGGAGAAGTCGTCATGGCAGTCTAGACCGAATGGAGAAGAAAATGGAAAAAGTATGATTCAGAGAACGACTGATCAGATAGGATGTCTCCTGTGAGTCCCGAATATTGTGGTTATTTCTCTTCTGTGTTGGATAATTGCTGTATTAATTATATTGTGGTGGGGACCTGAGCTGTGTCTGACCTCTGTGTGGTCTCTATATGGCGGTGTTGTAGGTTATACCTGAGCTGGTGTCTGACCTCTATGTGGTCTCTATATGGCGGTATTGTAGGTTATACCTGAGCTGGTGTCTGACCCTTATGTGGTCTCTATATGGAGGTGTTGTAGGTTCTACCTGAGCTGGTGTCTGACCTCTATGTGGTTTCTATATGGTGGTGTTGTTGGTTCTACCTGAGCTGGTGTCTGACCTCTATGTGGTCTCTATATGGCGGTATTGTAGGTTATACCTGAGCTGGTGTCTATATATGGCGGTTATACCTGAGCTGGTGTCTGACCTCTATGTGGTCTCTATATTGAGGTAATGTATGATATACATAAAACGGAGTCTGACCCTTATGTGGTCTCTATATGGAGGTGTTGTAGGTTATAACTGAGCTGGTGTCTGACCTCTATGTGGTCTCTATATGGCGGTGTTGTAGGTTATACCTGAGCTGGTGTCTGACCTCTATGTGGTCTCTATATGGCGGTGTTGTAGGTTATACCTGAGCTGGTGCCTGACCACTATGTGGTCTCTATAGTTGTAGGTTATTTCTGAGCTGGTGTCTGACCTCTGTGTGGTTTCTATATGGCGGTGTTGTAGGTTATACCTGAGCTGGTGTTTGACCTCTATGTGGTCTCTATATGGTGGTGTTGTAGGTTATACTTGAGCTGGTAAAGCAAAAAATGGTAGTTCAGCTCACCTGTTGGGCGCGGTTCCCGCAGATCCTCCAACTGCTAGAAGCAACTCTCCAGAAATAGCAAAAAGTTGAACCAGCCCAAATATGAGGTTAGAAGGCAGCAAAATATATTTAACACTTTATTGAGAAATGGTTAAAAGCAAAAAGAAGCCACAAGGAAAAAATGGTGCGACAAACAAAGCCTTGTTGACGCGTTTCAAATCCAACGATTCTTAATCGGTGTCTGACCACTATGTGGTTTCTATATGGCGGTGTTGTAGGTTATACCTGAGCTGGTGTCTGACCTCTCTGGGGTCTCTATATGGTGGTGTTGTAGGTTATACTTGAGCTGGTGTCTGACCTCTATGTGGTCTCTATATGGCGGTGTTGTAGGTTATACCTGAGCTGGTGTCTGACCTCTATGTGGTCTCTATATGGCAGCGTTGTAGGTTATAAGTTTGTTATCTGTTGGTTGGGGGGCCCAGTTCTCAGCTCTGCCCAGGGGCCCATAATGCTGTTAAGAAGGCTCTGGCTTTAGGCTCCTCTTCAAAAAAAGGTAAAAATTCAGTTTCCTGCTCCTGTCCTGTATCTAAATGCCCTGGCCAAGACAACATAATATGAAAACACTGCCCCAACCCCAGCACCTGATACCCAGAGCACATACCCCACCAGCTCTCCAACTATAGCTACACCCATGTGTCATTTGTGTTGCACATTCTTATGATTACTGCAGTTGATCAAATGCTGCTGTATATATGGGATATGCACATTCAAAGAGATATGAAGACTGTGCACTGGGAGAATTAGAGGTGTCCTTGTGATTATTGGCTAAGTGAGCATTATTTTGTCCTCTGGTTACCTGCACGTAGCCTTAGAGAGTGATCAAGAGGGTTATACACCGCAATGATGATGAACAAATACAGTAGAGACTCCTGACGCTCACACTGTGTCATCTTTTCTTACATTGTGAAATTCTTAGAAAGAAAAAGTTCTAATTCCTGTTAACTCTTCCCGGTATAATAATAATAATAATAATAATAATAATACATTGTAGGTTTCACAAGTTGCCAGATGTCTTAATGGTCTCATTTAAACATGTCCCACCAGCAGTGGGCATCAACAAGGTACTGCTACTCCTAGAAACAAATATGCATGGTGGGATTACATGGTGGGACTGGGACCAGAGAACCAGAGTATCCTCTAATGGGCTCCAAAGGTCCAGCAGATGGCAGCCTTTTTTGGCTCTAGTTATTTGGGCCTCAGTATCAGTTCCTCTAGTGGACCCAAACAATTTCAGTCTGGTGCTGCCTATACAACTGCTAATCAGTGGCTGCTGGTATATATCTATTTAAACAGCATCTGAACAGTGATCCGTATCCTGAGCATGTACCTGTCAGCTCCCGACCTCCTTTACTGAATGTGCTTTTGCCATTGCCCTATATCACTTTAGCACTAGTTTACCTCAGTGTACTGTTCTGATACAATGAGGAGGTTGTTGAGCAGTCCTAGCATTGGGGTTTTTATTGTATCCCGGTCATCACGGTGCTATTTGTGACCAGTGCTTGTTCCCTCTTTGCTCCTGTACACTGATATATACCTAGGCATACATGCCAACTCTCCCATTTTTGGCGGGGGGTCCCGCTATTTGGGGTCCCCTCCCGCCCTCCCGGGGGAGTTGGCATTCCTCCCGCCGCCAGCAGGCGGCGGGGGTTCTTGGAATGGCCGCGGCGACCGAGTAGCGCTAGTGCGCTACTCCGGCGCCGCCGGGCCGCTCCTACAGGCGGGTGAAGCGGCCGCTGCGCCCGCTTCACCCGCCCGGAGTCTCGCTGTGCAGGGAGGAGGCAGGAGGGAGCGCTCCCTCCTCCCCCTGTATATCCGGCGCCAGTGTGTGCGCCGCACATACAGGTCAGCGGCACAAGGGAAGTGACACGCGGCTGCAGGGGAGTGACGCGCGGCTGCTCTCACTTCCCCCTGTGCCGCTGAGGAGATCGTCCGGAGCGGGCCGCGCTCCAGGAGCCTGGTGAGGTAAGTGGATTTTATATTTTATTTTTATTAGCTATATGGGGGGGCTCTGCCTGCAACAATGGGGGGCACTACCCCTGCAACAGAGGGGACATCTACCTGGCAACAGAGGGGGCACTACCTGGCAACAGAGGGACATCTACCTGGCAAACACTGAGGGCACTTCCTGGCAACAATGGGGGCACTACCTGGCAACAGAGGGACACACCTGGCACAAGGCACTACCTGGCAACAGAGGGGCACTACCTGGCAAACAATGGGGGCCTCTACCTGGCAACAGAGGGGGCATCTACCTGGCAACAGTGGGGGCTCTAACTGGCTACAATGGGGGCACTACCTGACAACAATGGGGGCATCTACCTGGCAAACAAAGGGGGGCACCTACCTGGCAAACAAAGGGGGGCACCTACCTGGCTACAGAGGGGGCATCTACTTGGCTACAAGGGGGCATCTACCTGCCTGTAAGGGGCACTACCTGCTTATGGGGGGTTACTACCTGGCTATAAGGGCATCTACCTGGCTTTCTTCCAAAGCCGTTATGCAGTTAGGTGGAGTAGGTGTGGCTTTTCGAAGGGGCGTGGCATACCGGCAAGATGGGCGTGTCCATGAAAATTTTTGCTACGCGCGCCGCCCACTAAAGTCTCCTGCTTTTTCATTTTCAAAAGTTGGCAACTATGACCTTAGGTGACATGTATGAACGGAGTTGCACCAGTTTTGTGGCATTCTTTGAGCCAAAAACCTGGAATAGACCTGTTCTATAGATCTATGAACAGTCGTAAACCAAAATCTGGCACATGCTGCAACAGACCCGACACTTTTGAATGTGCCAATTCTCCAGGGTCATGTCGCGCCAGATTTGTACGAAGCACCACACTTATGAATGTGTTGCACCAAAATGTGTCGCGAAACTGTTGTACAAAGTTTCAAAGTGGCACTGCTGAGACAAATTTTGACGTAGAAAGGGACACATATATGAAGTGCTGTGAGACACTTTTATACATACTGGTGCCGTCTACACTCACAATTTAAAACTGGCCTGTTGGCGCCAGTTTTCACACCTGTCACCCATTCACATCTGCATTCTATTCATATCTGCATTTATTATTCGGCTTGTTCTACCCAATCAGAAGTGCCAGATCTGTCACACAATGGACACCAATAGCGCCCGACAGACCAGAAAATATGACGGAATCTGCAATGGAGGCTCCAGACAGAGCCTTCAAGATGTGGATCCAGCCTTGGATACTGTTAGGGTATGTTCACACGGCGTATTGTGACATGTACTGTATGCGCCCCAGTATGCCGGGTGTTTTAGAAGTACGTGCTGGTTAGCATGTACTTATAAAACGCTCTGTGCCGGCTCCCATAGACATTCACTTTCCCCAACGCATAAATGCAGGAGAGATCTGACATGTCAATTCTTTCCCACAGCATGTATCTTATGCAGGGGAAAACAGCAGGTAACCATAGCTCTCAATGAGAGCAACTGTATGAATTACCGTATTTGCAGTCTGTTCTTTAGGCGTATTGCAACGCAATTACGCCGTGTGCACATACCCTTATAGATTTTACATTTTTGCATAAATTCTATAGTCCCTATATGGGTGATCAAAGTTTGCAATTACAAATAAGCATGCAAAATGGCTGACAATCAATCCCTGTTATTGTTGAAAGCTGTCTTTGTTAGCTGTTAAAACTCAAACATCAAACATTCCCCCCACTTTGTTTTTCTCTCCGTCAAGGGCCCGTTGCACAACTGGACTCATTGTCCCTGACGATTTGTGTGCACTAATGGCGACACCAACCGCGTGATACCGACGCGTTGGGGCCGGAGGAGAGAACGAGTAGACGTCCGTCAGCACCCATAGACAATCCCCATTCTAAACCGAGGCGGAAAGCGCGCCGGTAAAAATCGAGCAGGTACCACACCACCGGCAGCTGAAGCCGAACGAGAGGAGCTATATTCACTGTTCTCAATGAGAGCAGTGGATTACCGTAATGACTCCGACGGATTGGCGCCGTATTGAAGCGCAAATCCGGCGCGGAATACGGCGCCAATCCGTCGGCAAATAAGCCGTGTGAACGGGGCCTTATACTGTCACATCAAATGAGGGTCCAGTTAGCCCTAACTGGAACCCAGCCCACTGTCCCTGCCTACTTGATGTGTTGCACTAAGTGGCAGACCACCAACCTCGCGATGATCCCTACTCTACTAAAGCGTTGGGTCCGTCCTGAGGAGAGAAGAGTCAGACAGTCCAAGTCAGCAACAGCACAGTACAGAAAAACCAGACCACAAATCAAAAACCAAAGAGAAGAAACGGAAAGCGCGCCAAGGGTCATAACACAGTCAGGAGCAAGGTACCAAAACAGAAAGCAAGCCGAAGTCAGAAACCAGAAGATGCGAGCTAATAAACTAAGGTAAGTAGGAACAAGCCAGGAACATCACAGGTGCCGCGTGGAGATTCCAGCAGGTTTAAATGGAGTGTCTGGATACCACCTCTGTAGCTGATTGGTGTAGTGTCCTGGCCCTCCTTTTGGCCCGTGTGACACACCCCCTATCTAGAGTGGCTGGATGCCTGTCGCTCCAAGCATTTTTCACAGGGTGTGGTTGCAAGCCTGGAGAATCAGTAGCTGCAGAGTGTTGCACCCTGCAGCCTGGAAGCTCACCAGAGCGAGTACTGACATATTCGCTGTTTTTCTTCCATTCTCCGACATTCTGGCTGTGAATATATTAATAATGTTGCTTTTTTTTTTTTTTTAGTGAACCGCAATTGCAGGGCCGAACGTGATGGTAGCTTAGTTATAAAATATAGGGTGAAATTTGCCGCTATTGCATGTTCTGTCATGCACACTAATCACTGACGTAATGATTCTAACATGTAAATGCGTACTCATCGAAACTTAAAGGGGTTCTCCAGCAAAAGAAGAAAATTAATCAGATAAACTACATGTCATAATGAAAAAAATCCTAAATAACTTTAATTAGAAAAGTCTGCTGGTTTTGTCTAGGGAATAATCATAGAAGAACAAAATGGCCACTTGGCTACTTCCTGTGCGGAAACCTGTCCTACAGGAAGTAGGACAAGCTCTGTGAGTTACTTCTTGGTTAGGCTAACTGACATAACTGAGCTGAACTGACAGACTGTGGTAAAAAGGACGGCTCTGCAGAGTAGAGAGGAGAATGAGGGCTGTAAACACACACACACACATATATATATATATATATAGTCAGCGTCCACTCATGTTCGGCCGCCATCTTGTGGGACACTCTCGCTCTGGGATCGCCGCTTTGGTAAACGGAACAGCAAGTCGACACAGGATTCTCTTGAAGTCTGGCCTCCGCCAGCTTTATTCTTCAACAAAGCAAAACATATACAGCAAACAAAATAAATCCTAGGCCGTCCAGCCACTAATTAAACGTACAGAGAGTCCCTCTCTAGCAGTGGTCTGGGTCTACTACCCAGCCCCACAAACATGTACTCACACTGTACAATATAGTCCTTGGGTCTGGCTTCTCTCAAGCCTAGGGGGAAAGCACCCAGTATACTCTCCTAGGTAAGGCCTGCACACGTCCTCCACTGACTGTGAGCCACACTCCCCCTTGGTACATTGAAGAAAAGACTATTTAACAGGCCTCTGAGTTGGACAAGCATATATATAGCTCAACTGGGAGGAAGCGGCTGTTGTGGGAAATGTAGTTTTCATAGAGCGCGCCCAGCAACTGCCCACTATCCCAGTGAGGAGAAAAATACAACATGGCAATAATAAGTGATATAACAATGGGTAGTTCAAACGCTGGATTGTGACATAGATGTACTGCATATCTTTGGTATTCTTCCATTATATGTTCCTATGTTTTTTTTGGTTTCTCACACAATCCCTTTAAGAATAATTAAAGGTGTTTTCTTCCTAATAATTAGCCAGTTATAGTGTAGTTAATGAAGTCATGAAGAGGTGTTGCTTAAAAATTGTTTATATAAGTTTTGTCCAATATAGAGCGGCATGCGCTATTTTTTTATGCACTTTAGTAGTGTAGAAGGCGCCTGAATGTATGAACCTGTTCAACTGCGGGTGATATATTTATTTTGTTTTCTAGCTACAAAGCGACACTTTTGGCTCAGGTAAACCAGTGCTCTACCTGTTCCTTCAGTAATGCTCCTGGATTTGCCGTACTAAAGCTATAAATGTGTAGCTTCGTACGGTTGTGGCGCGACGCCTCCAGCACGCCCCCGGTCTCAGGTGAATTTCAAAGTGCTGCGGGCGCACTGTAATGCACCTAATATTAGATTCTGCCTGGTTACAAATAGAGCGAATGGGGCTAAAAAGATGCCAGACTTCAGGCGTAGCCCCGTTCATACATGTCGCCCATTTTGTCTATGTGCATATAATACATCTTAAAACCTTTTTTTGGGATGTCTCTGGTTCTTCTTCATGTACATGCATATACAAATTCCTGGTTTCATTCGGGTACCACAGAAGGAGGGATAGGGGGACATTAGAAGCTCCCATATCAACACCATCCAAACATTGACTGCATCCACTGTATACACACCTACCTTCCAGTTGGGTTGGGGTAGGATCCTTCACTGATTTAGTGAAAGAGACACCAGATCCTTATGCTGCCGAGAATTATTTTCATTTATAAACTTATCAAACAGAGACACTTGGGTTATTTAGGACTGGAGGGGGTAATTAATAGAATAAAAAAAATGCATTTATAACGGTTTCCAAAAAATTATTTAAAACACTTTTTAAAACAAAGTAAAAAAAATAAAGTCAAAAATATCTTTTTTTTTGCAGTAAGGGAAAAATAAATCCTTCTAGCATGCATTTTGCAAACGCCAAAAAAAAGTTTTAAAATACAAGGCACCACAAACTACCCCCCGGAGCACCCCCGTGCAATAGGGGGCCCGCCCACATGGGGGCCTTCTTTGATCCTGTCTAAAAACCCCTGGGCCCTCTTCCTGAGTTTTTTTCAGAGGCAGCGCCATCACAGCTCACCCCCCCCGCCTACGCCGGGGTTTTCACAAAAAAACGGGCCTGCCGCTTGTCAAGGGAACGTAGAAATGTAGTCTTTTTTTTTCTTTCATTTGGGGCCCTACCCAACCTAACACCGGGCCCACTACCACCTACCTACCTGGTGCCCACCTACCACCTACCTACCTGGGGGTCCACTTACAACCTCCCTTTACGGGCCCCCCCTCCCCTGGGATCCAACACCCCTACCAAACGGGGGCCTGCCAAACTTACCACCGAACGGGGACTACCCCCTTTTCTGGGGCCAAAAAAGGCCTATTTGACCCACAAACTTTTGGCTACCACTACCTACCTGGGGCCTATCTACCTATCCAACTGCGTTCTACCTACTTTGTACCTACCAACCTACCTACCTGGGACCTACCAACCTACCTATCTAGGGCCTATCTACTTACCTTCCTAGGGCCCATCTACTTACCTATCTAGGGCCTACCAACCTACTGACCTTGGGCCCAACCACAAATCTGTCTAGCACCTACCTATCTACCTAGGACCTTATTGGCCTACATACCAACCTACCTGTATGCGGGGCCTTGTCTAGCTGGGGGATTACCTACTATTAGCCCTACCTATTGGCGTTTTACCACATAATGGGTGGCCTATCTGCTTAGTTACGGAGTGGGGGTGGGGGACTGCCTATTTAATAGCATGGGTTTGGCTAATTTAAGGGCCTGTGTGCTTAATTAAGGCTACCTATCTAAAACAGGGGACTACCTATCTGTAAAGCTATATTTTGTACTCTTGCTGTATGAGGCACATTAGAAAGCTGTCAGCCAAATGTTAATTAGTGTTTTTATATTTTACAGGTATCCCCGCTGGACTACACCGGACCAGTTTTGGATCCATTTCTACCATAAAATGGTTAACAAGGGGTGCTATCAGGGAGTGCTTATTTAATTAAAGTGTTTTTGTGTTGTTTCGGTGTGTTTTTTTTACCATTTGTTTTTTCCAGTTTTAGTAAAAGAGGTGTCTGACAGACGTCTATCTATCATTACCACTGGGGCTCGGTGCCAGCTGACACCGAGCCCCAGTGCTAGTAATACAGAAGCATCCGTCAAACACCTGTATTACTAACACTGAAATAAAATGTTAAAAGACTGACACAACACAAAAATAAATGTAAATAATAATGATTTATTTAAATAGTTTCTCCCCAACACCAGCCTTCATTGACCATTTTATTAAAGAAATGGCTCACACACTGGTCCGACGTAGTCCAATAATTCTATCATAGTCCAATGGGAAAATCTGAAGAAAAACCAGAAGCACTAGAAAAAGCATGACAATACTATGTAAATATGTATGTGGTAAATGAATGAGGCTGGCCCAAGGCCTTTGTAATGTAGTTGCGTAGCCCACTACTTATTTTTAAAGGTACAAGTGATTGGCTTTCAAGTAGGGAAAGGTAAATAAACATTTTTAAAACCCTCTTTCGTAACAAGTTCTATTGGGTTTCGGACCACCTCTCGCTAACTCTCTCCACGTCTCTTTATTGTTCTCCCAAGCTCCTGGTTTTACCATTGTGTTAACTCCCCCGCAACCACTCAGCAAGGGGCATTGTTTACCTAGTAAAAAAAAGCTTTTAAAACCCAGAATCTGTAATTTGTGCACTACAGTTAAAAAAACCTCCGCAGTCAGTCACTGAATGGGAGAATAGGAAACAATGCCAATAGCCAATGACTCTTAAAAACCACTCAACCTACCAGGGAAAGGGAGCCCCAATTGCTTTTGGCTTTTTTGAAACTGCATGGTGATACAATCCCTTTAAGGAATTTATGCCCAACTCGAAGATCATGAGATGTATGCTGATTCCTGGCTCCTGAATGCTCCATTGAGGTTAATTGAAAGACAGCCATGTCTTCTTCAATGGTGTCTATGTGAGTTACAGAAACTGCTGAGCAAGCACTGCTTTCCTCTTTTTATAACTCCTATAGACCATTTCCAGGAAAAAAAGAATCACATATACTTAACATCACATAAAAAAGGCCAAAATGGCTTCACATCAGTATTTTGGACTTGTACAACTCCTGCCATGTAGCATTGTGGCTTCTCTGCATCAGTGAAAGACAATGTTTTTTTATCACACCAAAGGTGGGGTTTAAAAACATGTTGTAGACCACTAATGTTCCTCACTTTAGTCTCATCTTTTCTTCCTTTACTCCTTATACAGCACTGTCCTTGTGTTAAAGCCATGAGAGCTTCTTTCAGTCTTGAACCTTACAACAATGCACTAGTAGAGTCATCTGTCCCACCCCAAAGCCAACTTTAAGCTCTAATGAAAAGTCTAGATATCTGCAGCCGTTTTTTGGGAAATGATACCCCTTACATCACCTCCAACCCCTAAAGACCTTTAAACAGACTTGGGAATTTTTTAAGTCAATCACTTCTCTGGGAGACAAAAGTCTCCCATTGCCTATAAGTCTTATACATTTTTATGATACTTCTCCCCAGGAATCTTACTACCCTTAGGATTAGTTACTCTCTTTAAGGAACATAGTACATCTGCCACTGGAGACCCCAACAGTGTAATAGAAAGTGGTTTTTGTTTTTTTCCACTAACACAAAATTTGGGTTTATCAAATATGATAAAATTTGGCTCAGAAAACCCCTAGCCCGATTTTTTGGGCGCGGGGGGAATGGGTTTCCCAAGATGACTTTTGACCTGGAGCCCAAGTTTTATCACTTTAAAGGGTAGGAATAAGGGTCGTCCCCCCACTTTAACATCCCCCAACCACTTACAATGGTCAATCAAAAAGGGCACATACAATTTAAACAAAACACTTCCTGGGGGACAAAAATCTCCCCTTTCCTATAAGTCATACATTTTTTTGAACTTTTCCCCGAGGAATCTTAAATACCCCTAGATTTTTTACTTCTTAAGGAACATAGTACATCTGCCACTGGAGACCCCAACAGTGTAATAGAAAGTGTGTTGTGTTTATTCCACTAACTACAAATTGGTTCATTCAAATATGATAAATTCGGCTCAGAAACCACTAGCCCTGATTTTTTGGGCGCGGGGGTAACGGGTTATCTCCAAGTATGACTTTTGACATGGAGCCCAGAGTTTTATCTACTTCAAAGGATAGGGAGATAAGGGTCTGTCCATCCAGCTTTAACATCCCCCAACCACATTACAATGGGTCAATCAAAGGACACATACAATTCGATATCCTGTTCCTTCCCCCTTATCACCTAACCGTCCAGTCAGGGACAACACATTACCCTAATGAACTAATGGGCAGCTCTGAAATCTGAACTTAGTTTTGATACTATAAAATGTGGTTGCAACAGAAAAAACATGTTCACAGCGTGGGGTTCAGTGATCCTCATCTGAGCTGTGTTCCAATTCCTTTATTGCCCCAAAGGAGCAGAAGATTCTCTGTTATTGCAAAAATTTATGTCTATTAAAGCTTAAAACGTTAATAAGTGTTGGCCTTGTATGCTCTAAGGATCCATCACCTTTGGTTAGAGTGTTTAAGCCTCTGATTACTGTAGAGCATTGTTTTGTTAGAGTGCTTAACCCTGTGAGTGCTGGTGACCTGTGTTTGTGGGCAGCTATCACAGTCCAAGCTGCGGTTCCTGCTCCGGACTGCAGATGTGCCGCGTTCTGGTTTTGGCCCCTGTCCCTGCTACGGCTCACTCTGAGCGTGTACTCACCTGTCCTCGCTTCTGCTCTGGCGTCCTGCGCGTGTGCCCGCTAGCCAGATTTTAAAAAGACAGTGCCTAATTATCCAGCCAATGGTCACTCACCACCTGTTGTTGACTGGTGATGCTCTTGTGTTGATCCTGACCTCTGATTTCTGGCTGTTACCTGTGTTGCTGACGTCCGCATACCAGTGTTACCTATGTTTAACTGTACTGTTTACATCTGCCGCCACGCCAGTCTGTTACCTGCCTGGGACTCTGCTACTACCTACAGTTAGACCTGCCTTGACCCGTCACCTCTGCCTGTACCGCTGTTCTACCTCCGGCACTTTGGCTGTCACCACAAGTAGCCACGTCAGGGGTAGCGACCTGGTGGTTCCCCGCAGCTAAGTCCGTCCGGCCTTGTGGCGGGCTACGGTGAAGACTGGGGGCCCCTTAGACCCTGCTCCCTGGCGTAGTCTGCTTCTCCATCGCTCGTGATGACACAGAGGATCATACATGAAAAAACTTTGAGACTCTCGGTTCACATATTTTGATCAAAAGATGTTTAAGCTGCCCACGACTTTCAACGTGATCTCAAAATCGGGCAGTCCTATCCTATCTTTACCTCTCAATCGAGCCAATCAGGCCTCCCACCGGGTCAACCGACCTCCATTATTCAGAGAGAAAAAATAAAAAACACCCAACCTGCAAGCTGCCCTTCTTATGACAGCCTGTGAGAGTGGGCGGGGACAGAAACCCAAAATGGAAGCACCCCTTCCTTCCCATATAGGTTAAAAATCAATGTACACCAAGTATAACATATGTTTCTGCACACAAAAACATTTCTGAAAAAACATATGCAAACCTGGGTGCCACTGGCAGGGCTGCGGCACACATGTAATTATACATGTACACACACAGACCACCGCCAGCGGCACATTTCTGCAAAAAGGGCAATACACTACGTGGAAATCCCTAAAGAAGCATTTATGCTATCTATCAATACATGAAAAAACTTTGAGACCTCTCGGTTTCACATATTTTGATCAAAAGATGTTTAAGCTGCCCACGACTTTCAACGTGATCTCAAATCGGGCAGTCCTATGCTATCTTTACCTCTCAATCGAGCCAATCTGGCCTCTCACTGGGTCAACCGACCTCCATTATTCAGAGAGAAAAAATAAAAAACACCCAACCTGCAAACTGCCCTTCTTATGACAGCCTGTGAGGATCCACACATACCTGGCTACCATCGTTACAGCAACGTGGCAGTGAAAGGTGGTGGAAACGTGTGTTTTTGGTGGCGTGGACTGTGTCAGGGTGTGATTTAAACTCATTTTGCAATCTGAGTGGAAGCAGAGGGGAAGATTGAGTGAGTATAGATAGATTGACCTCCTGCAGTAGCATCTACATCATGTGCTGGGAAGTGTGTATGTGACAAACAGCAAAATCTTAACTGAAGCTGAAGTTTGGCCACCAGCACCCATTGCATGCACACACACATAACGTTCTCTGCTTCACTCTCAGGCTGCTTTTGAGGAATTCTTGTCATGTTTATTATTATGTTCATCTCCATTAATCCCACTACAAGGATGCACGTACTAGACCCCTTACACAATACAGGACTAAGAGCCGGTAGACAATTTGACAGAAACATGAAAACAATGGCAGCTTCTATATTTTTATCGTCTTGGCCGCTCCACACATCAGTAGTACAGCTCTCATCCCAAACCAGGAGAGACTTTATATCTCCGACCAATACTTTAATGCAATAGATGGTCCTATGCAAGGATGCAGACTTCGTGATTTCTATGATAATAGCAATGGAACTTCTCTTTCTTGCTGCGAACGCCTTCAGCTTTGGACATTTATAGGCTATAAAATCATTGGCGTTGGGAACTTTTAAGTTTTCTGATCTAGCCCTGTGTGTAAATACCCTGACCAAGGGAAAAGACCTAATGGTTTATGGACCAGGGCCCTTCCTAGGCTAAATTGCACTCAGGGCAGGGAGAAAAAAAATTCCCCTCCCTCACCCTCATTAACATGTCACATAGTTACGTAGTTACATAGTTAGTACGGTTGAAACAAGACACGTGTCCATCAAGTTAACCAAGGGTGATAAAATGTGGGTGAAGGGAGGGAGACAAGGACTTTAAGCCCTTCCTCACCACTGGTTAATGCCCTGAAACCCACAAGGCAAGAACCAATCTGCTCCAGGGGAGACCCCATCTCTGACCCCAGAGCCGTCACCAGCCAGGATCCAGAATTTTACATAGCTACGTACGCATTAATATTCTTTAGTTTCAGGTAGATATCTAAGCCTTTTTTGAAACTCCCCACTGTTCCTGCTGTGACCAGCTCCTCAGGCGGCTATCCCACAGATTCACAGGTTTTACAGTGAAGAACGCCCTTCTCCTCTGGAGATTGAATCCTTTTTTCTCCATGAATGGAATGTCCCCTTGTCTTTTGAGGGGGCTTTACTTGAAATAATTTTTCCACATACTTTTTGTAGGGACCATTTATATACTGTAGGGAATCAGCTCAAAGGTGGTACAGAGAAACACAGTCTGCGACTTCCATTAGAATGGTGTTTATTGCCAGAAAGGTACACACAAAAGGAAAACAACGTAGCTGGCCTCCAGCGCAAAACAAAACAGCACACTGTCTCTGTCTCACAGTCTCTGGTTCTTTTAGCAGGATCCAGTCTCAAGGGGATTTGCAGGCAGCCTGCTGTAGACACTCTGTCTGACTCTCCACTGTCGGGACCCCTTCTGACAGACACACACACCACTTGCTCACCTGACTTGCCAGGTTTATATACGTCTGAAACAAAACCAAGGCCTGCACCTGGACATGGGAGTAGCCAACCCACCCCGCTCTTTTGGCTACTCCATAAAAAGCCATAGCAGTTATACAAAAACGTATAGGAAACGTGTGTCAGTGGCCTACTGCCGCTGACACCAGTACATATGGGCTTTTTACCACACCGAGACCAGGCATCTCGGTGAGACATATCGGCCGTCCACTACGGCCCCTTGTGGTTTATTACATCCCCGGGGGGTTTTTGGGGCCCAACTTCCGCCACCAAACTATAGACCCTTGACAAGGCATCCGCATTTCCCGGTAACTTGCCCGGCCTATGCTCTACAGAAAACAAGAAATCTTGTAATGCCAGAAACCAGCGGGTACCCGCCGAATTTTTTCCCCTTGTTCCCCGTTTTCTCCCCCATCCATTTTAGGGGGGCAGGGTCGGACACCAGCTTGAACTTCCTACCTAGCAGGTAGTACTGAAGGGAGTCTAGTGCCCACTTTATGGCCAAACCCTCTTTTTCCACAATGGAAATAATTTCCCTTCCGCTGGGAGAGTTTCCTACTGAGGTACATTACTGGTGCTCCTCCCCATTTATCACCTGGGACAAAACTGCTCCCCACCCCCCACATCCGACGCGTCCGCTGGACCACAAATTCCCGGGAGAAGCCCGGGGGCTACTAACACGGGTTGTCGGCATAGAGCCTGTTTCACTCCTGAAAAGCCCCCTCTGCTTCGGGAGACCACTTAATCATGGCAGATGTTTTCCCCTCTTCAACTCTGTCAAAGGGACGGCTATCTGGGCGAATCTCGGGATAAACCGCCTATAATAGCCGACTATGCCAAGAAATGCCCTGACCTGTTTTGGAGAGGGGGCGGGGCCATTTCCTGGATAGCCTCAACCTTATTCATCTGGGGTTTAATCTTCCCCCTTCCGACAATGTACCCCAAAGTATTTCGTCTCCTCCATTCCCAGGGCACATTTACTTGGGTTAATCTTAAACCCAGCGCTTCTCAAGGCATCCAGAACAGCCTGGACTTTCCTAATACTCTCCCAGTCATGGCTAAAAATGACGATGTCATCTAAGTAGCAGCGGCATATTTTCTATGAGGATGTAAAAATTTGGTCCATAGCCCTTTTGGAAAGTGGCCGGGGCCCCCTGTAACCCAAAGGGCATCCGGACATATTAAAAGGACCCGTCAGGTGTGGAGAAAGGGGTTTCTTCTCCCTAGCCTCTTTCGCCAATGGGATCTGCCATACCCTTTCATGAGGCAAAGGGGGTGATGTACTAGCTGGTCCCCACTGCTCAAGCAACTCATCTTCCCTGGGCATGTGGTAGGCATCCACCTTAGATACCTCATTTAAGCGACGATAGTCATTGCAGAATCTCCACTCACCATTTGGCTTTGGCACTAGTACAATGGGGCTAGACCATCCACTTTTGGACCTCTCAATTACTCCCAGTTCTAACATCCGTTAAACCCTCCCTTGCCACAACTTCTCTTCGGGCTTCAAGAATCCTATATGGCCTTAAGTTCACTCGGAACCTGGGGTCTGTGAGGATTTCATGGTGTATCACAATAGTAAGGCCCGGGGGTCTCAGTAAAACAGATCTTTGTTCTGTTGGAGCAACTCCCTGCATTTCTTGCTTCTGGGGGGGGGACAGGGTCTCTGACACCCTCACTGCCTCCACTTCAGATGTGGGTTGCCGGAAAGGGCAAGGAGACTCGGGGGGTTCCCTCCCCTCTCCAGTGTTTTAAGCAGGTTGACATGGTACACCTGATAGGTTTTCTCCTTCCGGGCTGATGCACCCTTAATTAACCTCTCCCACCTTTTCAACGATCTCATAGGGCCCCTGCCACTTGGCCAAGAACTTACTCTCAACAGGGGGGATTAACACAAACAACCGCGTCTCCTGGATTGAACTGTCTTGGCTGGGCAGACCTATTATATACCCTAGACTGGGCGTCCTGTGCCTGCAAAGGTGCTCCTTTACAATAGGCATCACCCGGGCCATTCTCTCCTGCATCTGGGCTACATGTTCCACCACACTCTTATGAGGGGTCACCTCACCCCTCCCAGGTTTCCTTCGCCACATCCAACATCCCCTAGGGTTTGCCTGCCATACAAAATTTTCAAACGGTGAGAACCCTGTAGAGGATTGGGCACTTCCCTAATCGAGAATAACAAAATGAGGTAATGGCAGTCCAATCCCGTCCATCCCTCTCTACCACTTTTTTTAGCATGGACTTCAAGGTCTTATTAAATCGTTCCACCAGGCCGTCCGTCTGAGGGTGGTAGACCGACGGCGTAACTGGGTGACTTTTAGAACCTTGCACAGTTCACTCATCACTTTGGACATGAACGGGGTTCCTTGATCTGTTAAGATCTTCTTGGGAATCCCCGTTCGGGAGAAAACATAGCCTTAGATGAAGGCTTTCGTAGAGGGATGGCTTTCGGGAATCGGGTGGCATAATCCACAATGACCAAGATGTATTGGTGCCCCCTAGCTGATTTTACCAATGGCCCCACCAGATCCATTGCTATCATGTCAAAGGGGACCTCAATAATTGGCAGGGGGACAAGGGGACTACGGAAAATGGGCTACTGGGGAAAATCACCTGACACACAGGGACAGGATTGGCAGAAGTCCCTGATCTCTCGGTAGCATCCAGGCCAATAAAAACGTTGCAGGACTCTCTCCAGGGTCTTGGCAACCCCTAGGTGACCCCTAACACATGGGAGTGGGCCAAGTCCATGACCATCCGCCTATATGGCCCCGGAACTAGTAATTGTTCCACCACCTCGTCCCTTATTTTGGTCACCCGGTATAGTAGATCCTGATTTAAGGCAAAGTGTGGGAACCGGTTTTCGGCCCCCGGTTCCTGGGGTACCCCATTGAGGACTGTCACGCCCCCCATGGCCTCTTTCAAGGTCAGATCCTGGAGCTGAGCTGTACCAAAATTGCCCCTAGACACATCTAACTGGGGAACCGTTTCCTCCACATGAGCCTCCTCCCCATTGTCCCCTACCATGACTGATAGCAGAAACTCAGGGATCAACTCCGGTTCCCCTGGATGACTGGCAATCCTGGTTTTCCCCCACAGATCCCAGAACCAAGGACAATCACGGCCCACAATGACCTCATGCATCAAATTTTCCACCACCCCAACACTTTGAGACAAGGTACCCCATTCCGTCTCCAGATTAACCTGGGCCACTGGGTACACCTTGGTGTCCCCATGAATACATGTAACCCCTAGGGTTTTCCCTGGGACCAGTTCATGGGGCAGAGTGGCTGCAATGAGGGTGACTAGGCTCCCTGAGTCCAAAAGTCCCGAAACCAGGGTTCCATTCAAAGTCAGGGTGCAACATTTGGGGTTCCTCCCCCTTGTTGGGTACCGCGCTGCAAACAGGTTGCGCAAATAGGGGCCGGCGCCGCGCCGCAGAGCAGTCCCATGGCTTGGTGGTGAGGGGACACTGGGCTACCATGTGACCTGGGGCCTGACATCCCCAGCAAAAATTTTATCCCTGGACACCCTCCTCGCAGCGGGGTCAGGCCGCCCCTGGGCTTGGCCGCTCCCTCTCGGATGGTTTTGGTCTCATCTTCCGAGGGTCCACCTCCTTTTCCGGGCCCCCAGTATGGTATCTCAGGCTCTCTAGCCCCCCCAGGGATTTTTCTCCATGGCGTGGACCTTTCCACCAGTCCCCCGAGATCGTGTGCTGTTTGGTGGTCCCCCTGCGCCACCCAGCACTGTATGGGGCGGGGGTGAGAGTGCATGAATCGGTCCATGACCACCCGCTCCACCATTTGCGCGGGGGAGCATACCTCCGGCTGCAACCATTTCTGGACCCGATGAACGGTCAAACAGCTGAGATCTCGGAGGTTTCCCCACACTGTACGCCCAATGATGTACCCTCTGGGCCCGCACCGCTAGCGTAACGCCAAGGCGAGCCAGGATCTCGGCTTTTAACTTGGGGTATTCTTTTGCATCCTGCAAGGCAAGGTCATAATACGCCTTTTGGGGATCCCCAGTAAGATAGGGGGCCAGAACCTCACCCCCTGCTCCGGTGGGAGTCCTCGCGGTCTTGCAACGCGTTCAAACACGTGAGAAAAGCTTCAACGTCGTCCTCCAAGGTCATCTTCTGGAGGGCCTCCCGTACGGGCCTCCTGGCCTGATGGCCGCCATCACGGGGTTGCGGAGCTGGCGTTTCCCGACTCGAATGGGCCCCCGTAAAAACGGACATCGCTTGCATTATAGCTGATTCGTCGCCTGCTGAGCCTGCATGGCTTCACTATGGTTTCCCCTGCTGCTGCGCTGTGGCTTCCCTGTGCGCTGCTTGCTGCTGCTCTGTGTCCTGTTGCTGGGCCTTCAGGGCTTCCATGTGAGCTGTCTGCTGCTGAGCTGTAGCCTGTTGCTGCTGCAGATTTGCCTGCACCAGGTGCTTGATGAGCTCCTCCATAGCGTAGCTGTCGCTTGGCTCTGTGCTGCACCTTAACCCAGGACATAGGGTTTATGCCCTTCGCATCCTCCACCAACTTGTAGGGAATCAGCTCAAAGGTGGTACAGAGAAACACAGTCTGCGACTTCCTTTAGAGTGGCGTTTATTGCCAGAAAGGTACACACAAAAAGAAAACAACGTAGCTGGCCTTCAGCGCAAAACAAAACCGCACACTGTCCATGTGTAAACTCACAGTCTCTGGTTCTTTTAGCAGGATCCAGTCTCAAGGGGATTTGCAGGCAGCCTGCTGTAGACACTCTGTCTGACTCTCACACTGTCAGACTCCTTCTGACAGACACACACACCCCTTGCTCACCTGACTTGCCAGGTTTATATACGTCTGAAAACAAAACCAAGGCCTGCACCTGGACATGGGAGTAGCCAACCCACCCCGCTCTTTTGGCTACTCCAGTAAAAAGCCATAGCAGTTATACTAAACGTATAGGAAACGTGTGTCAGTGGCCTACTGCCGCTGACACCAGTACTATATGGCTTTTTACCACACCGAGACCAGGCATCTCGGTGAGACATATCGGCCGTCCACTACGGCCCCTGGTGGTTTATTACAATACTTATATAAATTAATCATGTCCCCCTCCGAAGCCGTCTTTTCTCAAGACTAAATAAGTTCGATTCTTTTAACCTCTCGTCATAACTAAGATGTTCCATTCCCCTTATAAGTTTGGTTGCTCGTCTTTGCTCTCTCTTTAGCTCCATTACATCTCTTCTATAAACTTAGGGTATGTTCACATATGGGATGGCGGCGCATACTGTACACACAGCAATACGCTGGGTGTTTTAGAAGTACACACTGGCCAGCATGTACTTCTAAAGTGCTGACAGTCGGCTCCCATTGACTTTCACTTTCCCCAGTGCATAGGCGCCTGGAAGAAGTGACATGTACGCCGGGGAAGACGACAGGTAATTGTAGCCCTCAATGAGAGCTATGAATTACCATATTAGCAGGACGTAATATGGGTGTTTAGCAGCGGAATTATGAGCCGGATAACGCCACACAAATACAACGTGTGAACCTGTCTCTCAGGTTCTTCAGTTTATTGAAGACAATAGAGGTTTGCACAAACCTCCGGTATAACAGGGTTGTTTCTCAGAATGGGTGGAATTCAGGGTCACCTACGACACCCCTCCCCCATTCACTGCACTCGGTACCCGGGTGTTAGCCTGTCATGCCCGCCCCAAGGAACGGTCCTGATATGGATACCACCCAAACCATGACAGTAGATAGGACACACCAGATCCCCCATTAGCTTCACCCATTGTAATGCAAGTCCCCTTGTGACTTGCTGTATTACATTCTTATGTCTATTTCTGCTGAACAAATACTTTTCTTTGTATCTATATAAGGGGTTTTCATATTTAAAGCTTAAGACCCAGACTAAGACCTGGTTTAAAAGTTGACAGAAACATGAAAACAATGGCAGCTTCTATATCTTTATTGTATTGGCCTCTCCACACATCAGAAGCACAGCTCTCATCCAAAACCAGAGAGACTTAATATCACCGAACAATACTTTAATGTAACCAACCGTCCTTTAATGTGAAGCAGCCACTGCCCATGCCAATTCCAAGGCCTGTGCAGTATATCTGTCTTTTCTCGGTGCGAACGCCTTCGGCATTGGACATTTCTAGGGTATAAAAGCATTGGGGTTAGGAAAAATAAAGTCTTAGACTTTTCTTCAACTGGGGTTAAAAATTCAGTTTGCTGACATAGCCCTGCCTGTAAATACCCCGGCCAAGGGCCAAGACATAGTGAGCTGTGGACACCACCCCAACCCCGGTGGCAGATACCCAGGGCACACATCTTACCAGTTCCCCCCTTAGCTTCCCCCATGTGTCATTATAGTGTAAGCCCCTAATGCTTGGCTGTACTACACACTCATGACTATTTCTGCTCAACAAATACCTTTCTTTGTATGTGTATGTGCGGTTCTCACATTTAAAGACTGCCCTCTGGTAGGACAAGAAGTGTCCTCGTGAATACTGACAAAGTAAATGGCATTTTGTCTCCTTCTTACCATCACGTAGCTCGAGTGACCTTATCAGTTCCTTCTTCATCAGGTCCCTTCTTGCGGACTCCGGTTCTGCCATTGGCGCACAGAGGACGGCTGCGGCCAGCATGGCTAATAGAATAGTAACACAATCCTTGTTGTCCATCACTACAATGCACAAACACTGGGATGTAGTACAGTTTGGTTTCTGCTGCCACCAAGGGTACAAAAAAGTGTTTGTGATTTACCTTTTTATCCCATTTCAAATCTATTACTATCAATTGCAGACAGCAGGGTTTTCTGTGTGGGTTGCACTATAACAGCAGATATTTCACACTTTTTGTTTGGTTCTGAGGCACCATGAGAGAGGCCTAAACAGGGCAACTATAATATTCCCATGTTCACCAACTAACTCTCTCTGTTAGTTATCATTCAATGTAGAAAATACAATAAATGCTATCTATTTATATCACCGGCCACAAGCACACCTCCAACAAAACCTATACAAGTATGGTTAAAGGGGTTGTCTCACTACAAGGTTTGTTTTTTATGTTAAAGATCCTGCAAAAACAAGTCACTTTGCAACATATGTCCATTACCAGTATCCTACCTATTCTGAGATATCCCCTCTTGTATGGGCTGCATCAGCTCCTCAGGTTGCTATAGCTACAGACCTGTTCAATCTCTCATGATAGGCTGTCAGTGCTGGTTGATATAGCTACAGACCCGACTTCTACTGCAGCCTAGTAGAAGCCAGTAAACACGCCCCTGAATTCAAAGTGAAACCAAGAAAACAGGACTGAAGTAAGATAAATCAATGTAGTGAGACAACCCCTTTAAACATTACTTACCCTCATAGACTACCTGTACTGCTCCACCTCCGCAACCCTCAAAACCTCAACCGTTGCCAATGCATCTTCAGAAGGTTCATAAAAGACACACAATTCAGTTATCAAACTTACTATTAATACATAATTAGAGGGGTTGTCCACCTCATAAAAAAGCATTTCAATAGCTCTTGGCCCTCGGTTAAATAAAAAAAAGTTATTCTCACCTTGCCCTGGTCCTTGGTTCCAGCGGCGCATCTTCCCGTTCCTTGTTGACACAACCTCACTTCCGAATGGGGACGTCACCGCTGTGGTCATTGATTGGCTACAGCAGTCACGTGCCACTAACTTACATCATCATTCAGAAGTGAACAGCTCCGAACGGTGATGTAAGTGGTACAAGCCGGGTGCAGCCACTCAGCAGCCACAGCTTGATGTTTCCATTTAGAAGTGACGTCATGTCAACGGAAGAACGAAGAAATATGCTGCTGGAACCGGGGACCGGATGAAGGTGAGTATAAGTTTTTTTTATTTTACTGGGGGCCAGAGAGCTAATAGCACTCCGCAAGCTGCGGAGAAGAGCCGCCCCCCCTGTGGCCATCTACACGGCCCCAAAACAGAGTAAATACAAGTTGGATAATCCAACCGGTATTTGCTCTGTGCCGTGTAAACAGCCCCTAAAGGGGTTGCCATACCATGCTGTTTCAAAGCCACAAGCACTGTTACATTCATACATCCTGACTTTTCCTGGTCAAGCTGTGGGTGATTCCATAGCAGTGATTATATCAGCTCTGTATTCACAACTCTTCTAATTGCACTGACATGAGAGCAAGAGATCTTATCTATGCTCCAGAGAGCCTTAGAGCTCAAAGTAAACAAGTTTGTTAGAGATAACACACTCTGTTCACAAACTGTCGGAAGTCTGACCTGTGGTGACATCACTCCCTGCTCTGAAAAGCCAACCTGTGTGCACTCAGAGCAGATAAAATCTCTCTTATCACATCAACAAAGCAAAAAAAACAAAGCAATATATTTTGAAAAACTCTTCAATTACCTGTCCCTACATGTTGAAAGCTAATCTTTGTAGTGAGAAAACCCCTATGAGTTTCCATCTGCTAATTGTAACTCTCAAGTTCTAAGGGCCCCCAAGTTTACTGACTCTATCAATCCCAATGTCCTTTAATGTTTTCAACATCAAATAGTTTGGATTTTAACCTAATTAAGAAATATTTTACGAGCATTTACCGTTATTAGAACAAAATCCAATATTAAAGAAAATAATTGGTCAAGGCATTTGTTTTGCACCAAAGTGACATCACAATCTAGGTGACATGCTATCTCCAAGCTACTTCTCCAGTTGAGATATAAATAGAAATAGGGTTTGGTTATCACAGATTTGCCTTTATATATGTAACATGTGTCAGTTTGATGTTAATAAGAAAAAATGTTTCCAAAATAATGACAAAAATGACAACTGAATATGTAATGATGATGGATCCCTCTGCCAGGAACCCCAAAGGTCCACCCTTGTCTGGTAACTGTAATGCTTCGGATATAGTGGATCCTCTGGACCGCTGTAAGCTATGGTGAAGGCCGTGCCAGGGAGCGGAATCTAAGTGGGTCCCGGTTTTCACCAGAGCCCGCCGCAAAGCGGGTTGGTCTTGCTGCAGAGGGATTCCACCAGGTCACTACCCCTGACGCGACCTGCTTACGGCGGCAGCCGAGGTGCGGCTAGGTAGCGGGTAATAGGCAAGCAGGTGACCAGACAGGTGGAGCAGATGTGGCCCGGCGGAGATGTATAGCGGACAGGAATCGGACGTAGAAAGTACCACGAGCACAAAAGACACCAGGAACGTAATGGGGCTTTCAATAAAGGTGTGAGCACCAAAGGTCCAGCAGGGGTCAAAGGAAAGAGGCTGAAATATATTGGGACAATTACCCAATTATCGGTGCGCTGGCCCTTTAAACTTCAGAGAGCCATCGCGCGCCCTAGGGAGAGGGAGCGCGTGCCCCGGCCGGCGGCAGAGGAGGGGAGAGCAGGAGAGCGGTCAGGTAAGTAACGATTGCGAGTGCGCCCGCGCCCCGACATGCCGCCGCAGCAGGGGCACAGATGCACCCCCGGCGCGCAGTGAGAGCCGCCCGGGCACCCGGGACAGGCCACCCCCCCCCCCCCCCGAGGGCCTCTCCTTCGACAGGGCCAGAAGGACCTTCTGCAGAAGCGCCCGGTCCCCGAGCTTGTCCTCCAGCTCCCACGATCTCTCTTCAGGTCCGAACCCTTTCCAATCAATGAGGAAGTACCGCCTGCCTCGGATAGTCTTCATTGCTAGAATATCCTTAACGGCAAAGACATCAGAGGAATCCGCTACCGGAGAAGGTGGTGCAAGCTTCCGGACAAAGTGATTTAGGATGCAAGGTTTGAGCAAGGAAACGTGGAACGAGTTTGGAATCCGCATTGTGGATGGCAGCCGGAGTTTATAGGCCACTGGGTTAATCCTCTTCAGGACCTCAAAAGGACCGAGGAACCGAGGACCCAGCTTGTAGTTGGGGATTTTCAGGCGGACGTACTTAGAAGAGAGCTACACTTTGTCCCCAGGAGCAAAAGTCGGAGAAGGCCTTCTATACTTATCTGCCCGTTCCTTGATCTGAGCGGAGGACCGAAGTAACGCTTGCCGCGTTTCCCTCCAGATGGTCTTTAGGTCACGGACCAATATGTCCACAGCAGGGATGTCCGAAGCAGAGGACAGGGGGAAGGGCAGGTGGGGATGAAGATCGCAGAAAATGAAGAATGGCAAGGCACCAGCCGACTCGGAGTCCAGAGAATTGTAGGAAAATCCTGCCCAGGATGGTAGGTTAGCCCAGTCGTCCTGACGTGCAGACACAAAGTGGCATAGATAGTTCCCTAGGATCTGGTTGACCCGTTCCACCTGCCCATTAGACTGTGGGTGGTAGGCCGAGGAGAAGTCCAAATTCACCTTTAGTTGGGAGCAGAGAGACCGCCAAAATCTGGACACAAACTGAACCCCTCGATCCGAAGTAATATGACGGGGAAAGCCATGCAGGCGGAATATGTGCTGAAAAAACAAGGTGGCAAGACGAGGAGCGGAAGGCAAGCCTGGCAGTGGAATGAAGTGTGACATCTTAGAGAACCGGTCAGTGACCACCCAAATGACCGTGTTGCCATCAGAAGGAGGTAGGTCTGTGGTGAAGTCCATGGCGATATGGGACCATGGGCGTTCTGGAATGGGTAATGGTTGCAACAGTGTGGGATAGTGAGACAGCCTCCCTGTGTTTTCCAAGCAAAATCCCATGCATAACAGTTGTGAATATTTATTTGTATTCTACTGTTTGGCACAAGATGTCGCTATGTCCAGTTTCCAGTATATGCAAATGAGGGACATGGTATAAGACTGCCACATGAAGCAGCCATTTTAGAAGCTGCTGAGATTCAGAGGAGAACAGACTGAGACAGAGACTGAGCTAAAAAGGAAGGAGGATTCACAGTTGTTCCAGAGACAGGGGAGAGCCTGACTGTCCATACAGACGCCATCGCAGAGAGAGAGAGAGAGAGAAACTCCTGGACAAGAAGGACAAGCTGCCAAGATAGAGAGGACTGTCTGCAGCCAGACCATCCACTTCATCCACAAGGATCTGCACTGGAGGACAGGAATTGCCGGCCATCTTTAAGGTACCTCAGCGGATTCGTGCACACCAACGAGCTCAGGACTGTGAGAAGGCCTGAAATTAGTTTAGTTAGTTTAGGCTCAGTTACAGGCCAAAGGAGGTTTCCCAAATACATCCTCCTGTTCAGGACTTGGAGAGTTTGATATCACACCGTTAGCTACTTGAACCGGTTCATCTGTGAGGGAAAGTTTGTGTCACATGTGTGTTTGGGAGGGAAGTGGGTAAATCCATTTAAGCTGTGTAAGCTGCTGTGCTGCACCCGAGCCCCTGCAACTGCCACCACAACAATTGTTCCCGTTGGTGATTACGGTATTAAGAAGGAAAGGGGTTATGGGCCTTCCGAACCCCACGGTAGGTAAAGTTACCGGGCATCCAGAGGTACACTTCTGGCGGTGCGCTGTGCAGCACAGAGGCCCAGGATACGTATTTGTAAATTTTTTTTTTTGGGGGATCTGTTCACCATCTTGTTCCAGAAAATTCAGTAAAACAAACCGTTGTTGAGCTGGTGTTTGAGTCGTGTTCTTTGTCCGTGACTTCGCTGTATTTTGGAAAACCTGCCCTCGGTACTCGGCTTACAACAGTCCCGCAGGTTTGAGTTGGAACATCTTGTTACGGGCACAGGTAGGGCAAGACTTGACGTCGTGACCAAGATTGGGCCACCAATAATAGCGAGAATTAAGCTGGCTAGTTTTTCGTACCCCAGGGTGGCCTGCAACCCGAGAGCAGTGACCCCACTTCAGAATTCTGGATCGCAGAGCAGGTCACACATAGGTCTTGCCCGGGGGTAGTTGCCGGAGATTCACGGGGGCTGCAGACATCAACCATTCCGGCGGAATGATATGTTGGGGAGTGGATTCTTCCCCCAGGATGTTGGAGGCATGGTACAAGGCATCAGCCTTAATGTTATTTTCTGCCAGTCGGAAATGAATGACGAAGTCAAATCTGGAGAAGAAAAGAGACCACCGGGCTTGACGGGGGTTACGGTGCTGTGCTGTCTGGAGGTACAAGAGATTCTTATGGTCGGTGTATATGGAGACCGGATGGTGAGCGCCCTCCAGTAAATGCCGCCACTCCTCCAGGGCCAGTTTGATGGCCAGCAGCTCACGATTCCCGATGGTGTAATTCCTCTCAGCAGAGGAGAAGGTTTTGGATAAAAAAACACATGTAATGGCCTTGTCTTTACTGTCGTGCTGGGTAAGGACTGCTTCAGCACCCACCGAAGAAGCGTCAACCTCCAAGAAAAAAGATCTTTCCACGTCAGACCGAGACAAGACGGACGCAGAGGCAAATGCCGCCTTGAGCTGGGAGAACGCCTCTTCGGCTGCTTGTGGCCAGAGCTTCAGGTTCCTATTCTTCTTGGTCAATGCCACAATAGGAGCTACCACCAGGGAAAAGTGTGGAACGAACTGGCGGTAGTAGTTGGCGAAACCTAGGAAGCGCTGTATGGCCCGCAGGCCGCGTGGACACGGCCACTGCAAAACGGCGGACTGCTTTGCCGGATCCATCTGAAGCCCCTGGTCTGAGATGATGTAACCAAAGAAGGGCAGCCTGGTTTGGTGGAAGCGACACGTCTCTATATTGGCATAGAGACTGTTAGACCGTAGGCGACCGAGAACCTGACGCACATGAAGTTGGTGAGTCTTCAGGTCGGGTGAAAAGATCAAAATGTCGTCCAAGTACACAATGACACAGGAGTAGAGAAGGTCCCGAAAGATCTCGTTTACAAACTCCTGGAAAACTGCAGGGGCATTACACAGGCCGAAGGGCATAACCAGGTACTCGAAATCGCCGTCCCGAGTGTTGAATGCCGTCTTTCACTCATCCCCTCTCGGATGCGGATGAGGTTGTAGGCCCCCCACAGGTCCAACTTGGAGAAGATCTTGGATCTACGGAGCCGGTCAAAGAGTTCCATAATCAACAGCAACGGATACCTTTTTTTACTGTAATTTTGTTGAGTCCCCGGTAAACAATACAGGGCCGTATGGACCCATCTTTCTTCTGCACGAAGAAGAAACCCGCGCCTGCCGGAGAAGAGGACTTGCGAATAAACCCCTTTTGGAGGTTCTCTCGTATGAAGGCTGACATCGCTTGCGTCTCCGGCACCAACAGTGGATAGACTCTGCCCATAGGGGGACTGGTTCCTGGCAACAGATCAATAGGACAGTCGAACGGCCGATGAGGAGGTAGAGTCTCTGCTTGCTTCTCTGAAAACACGTCAGCAAAGTCTTGGTACACCGCAGGTAATCCTGGCAATGGTTCGTGAGGCACCGGTGGGGTGATAGGAAGCACTTTTAGTTCTCCTAGCTTCATGCGGCTATGAAGTCTATGCCACATCAAAGACTTTGATAAGTATTCCACCTATTTTTTCTATGCTTTTCAGCAACTACTTGTATGTTATACTTTTAACGCTATTAAAGTTTATAAAGTTCAGCTTTGGTCATATTGCTATGGGTGATAGGAAGCACCAGGCAGGGTGCCACCAAACAATGGTCCTTGCATTCTTGTCCCCTGCGCAGGACCTCTCCGTTCTTCCAGTCAAGCGAAGGGGCATGGCGTTGCAGCCACGGCAGGCCCAGAAGAATCACAGAAGATGACCAGGGGAGCACAATGAACTCGATCCTCTCCTTATGCAGAGCCCCCACTTGGAGAACCAGAGGTTTGGTAACATACGTAATGGAACCTCTCAGGAGCTCCCCGTGGACCGAAGAGATAACCAGCGGCTTCGCCAGGCGAACTACAGGAAGATGAAACTGCGTCACCAGCGAGGCATGAACGAAGTTCCCTGCAGAGCCAGAGTCCAAGAAAGCTGAGGTCTGGAATGAGAGTCCTGCATCGGTCATGACGTGTACTGGCATAGTCAGTCGTGGAAATGGTGAGACTACACCTATGGACGCCTGTCCTACGAAGCCTAGGTGCGAGTGTTTCCTGACTGCTAGAGACGCAGTGGGCAGTCCCTGCGGAAGTGCTCGGTTCTGGCACAATGCAGGCTCAAGTTCTCTTCCCGACGTCGGGCCAACTTTTGCACGGAGAGATGAACTCTGTCGACCTGCATAGGTCCCTTGGCGGAGGCCTGTGGAAGAGACAGCGGGGACCTTGGGAATTCCAGAACTGTGCGCGGGATCCAGCGAGATTGGACAGAATCCCGCTCCTGATGGAGTTCCTCCTCTCTTTCAATAAAGCGCATGTCAACTCGGGTGGCCAAGTGGATCAAGTCGGACAGGGAGGTCGGAAGATCTCTTGCGGCCAGCGCGTCCTTTACCATGCTGGAGAGGCCCTTCTTGAAGGTGGCACATAAGGCGGCCTCATTCCAGGTCACTTCGGACACCAGGGTGCGAAACTGTATAGCATAATCTCCCACCGATGAGTTCCTTTGACGTAGGTTCAGGAGTGCAGTCTCGGCTGAAGAAGCACGAGCGGGTTCCTCAAAGACTCCCCAGAATTCTTTAAAGAAGGCCTGCAGATCCGCTGTCAACGGGTCACCTCTGTCCCAGAGGGGTGTCGCCCATGCCAGGGCCTTACCGGAGAGTAGACTGATAATGAATGCCACCTTAGATCGCTCGGACGGGAACTGGTTGGCCAGTTCTACGTGCATCGAGCACTGGGTGATGAGTCCCATGCAGAGCTTCAGGTCACCGTCATACATAGAGGGAAGAGATAGGTGAAGCTTGGGCCCCACGGAGGCCAGTTGTACCGCTGGAACCGGAGCGGCCACAGGTGGTGGCAGGGGCTGCTGTTCTGTGCCAATGAGCTGCTGCATCATGGTGGTTAATTGGTCCAATTGCTGCGCCTGTTGCGCCAGTTACTGGGACTGTTGGGCAACAATGGTCGTGAGGTCTGCCACCGTGGGTAAGGGCACCTTGGCGGGATCCATGGCTGGACCTTATTGTAACGCTTCGGATATAGTGGATCCACTGGACCGCCGCAAGCGATGGTGAAGGCCTCACCAGGGAGCGGAATCTAAGTGGGTCCTGGTTTTCACCAGAGCCCGCCGCAAAGCGGGTTGGTCTTGCTGCGGCGGGATTCCACCAGGTCGCTACCCCTGACGCGACCTGCTTACGGCAGCAGCCAAGGTGCGGCTAGGTAACCGGTATTTGGCAAGCAGGTGACCAGACAGGTGAAGCGGATGTGGCCCGGCGGAGATGTATAGCGGACAGGAATCGAACGTAGAAAGTATCACGAGCGCAAAAGACACCAGGAACGTAATGGAGCTTTCACTAAAGGTGTGAGCACCAAAGGTCCAGCAGGGGTCAAAGGGAAGAGGCTGAAATATATTGGGACAGCTCCCGGCAATTACCCAATTACCGTTGCGCTGGCCCGTTAAACCTCAGAGAGCCAGCGCGTGCGCCCTAGGGAGCGGGAACACGCTCCGGCCGGCGGCAGAGCAGGGGAGAGCAGGAGCGCGGTCAGGTAAGTAGTGATCGCGAGTGTTCCCGCGGCCCAACATGCGGGTCGCGGTGCCATTCGCCGCCGCAGCGGGGGCACAGATGTGCCCGCATTGAGAGCCGCAGGGGCACCCGTGACAGTAACTGAGCCCATTGAGCTTAGCTGGGACCAATGTTGAGAGTAAAGGAAGTTTATGGACTATTCGTAAAATTCTCTTGAAAACAAGAAATGGAGAACTCTACTTACTACTAAAATAAAGGTGGTGACTATAGACAGTAACATATCCCGAACCTTGTTGTCAATAGCTGCTCAAATATAACTCACCTGATTGTAAGCTCTCACGAGCAGGGCCCTCACACCTTGTGTCTCATTTGTAAGTACTTTTAATGTGTAATGACTGTATGTTTACCCTTGAATTTGTAAAGTGCTGCGGAATATGTTGGCGCTATAGAGATAAAGATTATTATTATTATTACCTGTGGTGATCTTACCTCTGACCCCGGACCGTTGTGCAGGAGTTGTCTCTGACTTTCTGCAGGTTCTGAGCTCCTTTTTATTGAGGGTGATGAATTAAATCTTTTTTCACCTAAATCTATCACTCACCTCCCAACCCCCTGATTACTCCATATTAAATGGGACAACACATCACAATGAAGATGAGCAAATGGAGCAGGATCACCTGACAATCTCACTGTGTCATTTGTTTCTCATGTTGTGAAGTTTTCAAAAAAGGAAAAATTCTAATACCTGTTAACTCCTCCCGGTGTAATTATACATTGTTGGTGTCTCGGTAGCTCAGGTCTGATTTTGAGAATTGCCCGGTGGGCCAGTCCGACGCTGCACACTGCTCATTGTCAGATGCGTGTTTGGGTTCTTCTAGACCAATGGTCTTCAAACTGCGGCCCTCCAGCTGTTGAGAAACTACAACTCCCATCATGCCCACTGTTATAGATTATATGAATGCATGATGGGAGTTGTAGTTTCCCAACAGCTGTGGGCCGCAGTTTGAAGACCACTGGTCTAGATGGACCCAAACAGGCATCCAAAACTTTATGTTCACATGGACACGAAACGCCATGTGCACATACCCTAACAATTGTTAAGATAAGTTTTTCCTCATACCTCATTAAATACCTTAATAATGACTAATTTGAATACCTGGTGATATGCGGCAAATTTATTGTTAAAAAATGCAAAATAAAGGTACTGTAAAGGTCACTACCCATGTGCCATAGAGTATGTTTATTAAAGGTAACCAATAGTGTCATATTATGATTAAACTAACAAATTATATCGCAAATTCTAATCAAAGTGTGAAGTAATGATGATGCTGTTAATGCTACCACACCTCTAACCAACCTGTATAACCTGCATCTGTGAATTAAAAAAAGAAGATCTGTATCAACGTAATGTCAGGCCTCATTTTTCCTTGCAACATTAATATGGAAACCGGCACAACAAGGATTGAGTCGAGGGCTTAGTGCGACAACAGAATCTTGGGCCTTCAGTATCATTTCCTCTGGTGGGATTAAGGAGACTCAGTCTGGTGCTGTGTAAACACTTGTTAATCAGTGTCTGCTGGTATATATCTATTTAAACAGCATCTAACCAGTGATCCTCATCCTGACCATGTACCTGTCAGCTCCCCACCTCCTTCACTGAATGTGCTTTTGTCATTGTCCTATATCACTGTAGCACTAAATTACATCAGTGTACTGTTCTGATATATTGAGGTGGTTCTTAAGCAGTCCTAGCAGTATTTATTTTTTTGTATACTGACCAATACAGTGCTATTGGTGGGCTCTCTCCCATTATCAATGCAAGGTCCCTCTTTGCTCCTGTACATTGATATATACTTAGGCTTTATGCACATCTGCATTTATCAGTTTGCTTGTTTTGTCCAGTCAGAAGTGCTAGATCTGTCGCACAATAAACACTGATGCTGCCCGGTGGACCATTAAATATGATGTATTCTGCAACAGAGGCTCCAGGTAATTCCTCCAAGATGTGAACAGAGCTCTTTTCCCAGAGCAGTCTCTGTAAATGCCAGGAAGCAAAGGCAGCCTTCGATCCCTGGCGCTTAACCCTTTGATGGTCGTGGTCAGTGACCCCACCAAAATCAAAGGGCATTGCCCTGCTCCATCGCGTGATCGGGACTCCCAGTGACCTGATGTAGCCTTAAAAATGTCTGTACAGTCAGCCCTGGGGACCTACAGTAGCCCCAGGGCTGTCTGTGTAACAGACCTGCAGTCAGAGCACACTGTGTGCTGCCCTTACTGCTGCCTGTATCATACTGACACAGAACGTAAAGTATTAGCATATATAAACAGTGTCGGACTGAGAGGTCAGGGGCCCACAGGGGAATTGATTTTGGGGGGCCCACCCTACTGTACATGAAAATATTACCGGCCTCTCGGACATAAATGCGCCCATTTTACCACATAATACAGTATGCAAAACAGAACTGCATTGTGTAGTACAAATCAAGTTGTCCCATTTGTCCAGTCTTAACATTTTCTTAGACACGGGGCTAAGTAGCTCCATCCTATCCCCCACCCCAGCCCACTACATATCCCCTCACGTTTCCCTTGGTCACGCACCTCACCTCCTTCCTTTAATAAAAAAAAGAAAGAAAGTAAAAGTGACTCTACACGGGTCAGGTGTGCATTCACTTTTACAATCGGGAAAGTGTACATGCCACTTACTAATGAAATTTAAATCTAAAAACCCAAACATATAGGCCCCAATAGAGGTCGACCGCTCGGTATAACCTACCACCGCCATATGAGACAAAGGGTCAGACACAGCTCGTAAAACCTACAACACTGCATATAGAGACAACATAGAGGTCAGCCCACCAGCTGACCAGCGGACCCCTATGAGCCTACAACACTGCCATATAGAGACAACATAGAGGTCAGACACCAGTCAGGAAACAACCTACAACACTGCCATATAGAGACCACTTTAGAGGTCAGAACCAGCTAGATAAAACCCTACAACACGCTATACAGACCACTAGAGGTCAGCAGAGCTCAGATATAACTAAAACACCGCCAATACGACACTTAGAGGTAGAACAAGCGCAGGTTAACTACAACACCCCATATGAGATCATAGGAGTCAGCACCAGCTCAGCTACAACCTACAACACTGCCATATAGAGACCACATGGTGGTCAGACGCAGTCAGATATAACCTACAACACCACCATATAGAGACCACATAGTGGTCAGACCCCAGCTCAGGTATAAACCCTACAACACCCCCATATAGAGACCACATAGAGGTCAGACACCACCCTCAGGTAAAACCTTTACAACACCACCATATAGAGACCCATAGTGGTCAGAACACCAGCTCAGGTATAACCTACAACACCACTATATAGAGACACATAGGGGTTTAGACACCAGTCAGGTATAACCTACAATCCCACCATATAGAGACCACTTTAGAGGTCAGACACCAGCTCAGGTATAACCTACAACACTGCCATATAGAGACCACATAGAGGTCAGACACCAGCTCAGGTATAACCTTCCACACAACCATATAGAGACCCCATAGTGGTCAGACACCAGCTCGGGTATAACCTACAACACCTCCATATAGAGACCACATAGTGGTCAGATAGCATCTCAGGTATAACCTACAACACTGCTATATAGAGACCACTTTGAGGTCAGACCCCAGCTCAGGTATAACCTAAAAACCCCACATATAGAGACCCATAATGGTCAGAACACCAGCTCAGTAAAACCCTACAACACCACTATTAGAGACCCATAGCGGTCAGACACCAGCTCAGGTATAACATACAATACCACCATATAGAGACCACATAGAGGTCAGACACCAGCTCAGGTATAACCTAAAATACTATCATATAGAGACCACACAGAGGTCAGACACCAGCTCAGGTATAACCTACAACACCACCATATAGAGACCCCATAGTGGTCAGACACCAGCTCAGGTATAACCTACAACACCACAATATAGAGACCACATAGAGGTCAGACACCAGCTCAGGTATAACCTACAACACTGCCATATAGAGACCACATAGAGGTTCAGACACCAGCTCAGGTATAACCTAAACACCCCCATTTAGGAGAAAACCCATAGTGGTCTGACACCAGCTCAGGTAAAAACTACAACCCCACTATATAGAGGACCACTTTAGCGGTCAGACCCAGTTTCGGTAAAACCCTACAATACCACCATATAAAAGACCACTAGAGGTCGACACCAGCTCAGGTTAACCTAAAATACTATCATATAGAGACACCAGAGGTCAGACACAGCTCAGGTTAGCCTACAACACCACCATTTTAGAGACCCATAGTGGTCAGACACCAGCTCAGGTAAAACCTACAACACCCCATATAGAGACCACTTTGGGGTTTAGACACCAGCCTCAGGTTTAAAACCCTTTCAACACTCCCATATAGAGACCACATGGGTGGTTCAGACAGCAGCCAGGTTTAACCTACAACACCGCCATATAGAGACCACATAGTGGTCAGACACCAGCTCAGGTATAACCTACAACACCATTATATAGAGACCACATAGAGGTCAGACACCAGCTCAGGTATAACCTACAACATTTCCATATAGAGACCACACAGGGGTCAGACACCAGCTCAGGTATAAGCTTCAACACTCCATATAGAGACCCCCAGGGGCAGACACCAGCTCGGTAAAACCCTTTCAACACCTCCATATGGGGACCCCACATAGAGGGCAGCCCACCAGCTCAGGATAACCTACAACACCTCCATATAGAGACCACATAGGGGGCAGACACCAGCTCAGGTATAACCTACAACACCTCCATATAGAGACACCATAGGGTCAGACACCAGCTCAGGTAAAAACCTACAACACCACATATAGAAAACCACATAGAGGTCAGACACCAGCTCAGGTATAACCTACAACACTGCCATATAGAGACCACAATGGTGTCAGACACAGCTCAGGTATAACCTTCAACCCCTCCATATCGAGACCACATAGAGGGCAGACAACCAGCTCAGGCATAACCTGCAAAAATTTCCCATATAGTGACCACAGAGGGGTCAGACACCAGCTCAGGTATAACCTTCAACACTGCCATATAGAGCCCACACCAGGGACAGACACCAGCTCAGGTAAAAAACCTTCAACACCTCCATATAGAGACCCCATAGTGGCAGACACCAGCTCAGGATAACCTACACACTCATATAGAGACACATAGAGGGCAGAAAACCAGTCAGGAAATAACTACAAACCCTCATATAGAGACCACATAGAGGTCAGACACTAGCTCAGGTATAACCTACCACACCACCATATCGAGACCACAGAGTGGTCAGACCCCAGCTCAGGTTTAAACCTACAACCCCAACTATATAGAGACCACATAGAGGGTCAACACCAGCTCAGGAAATAACTACAATACCCCCTTTATAGAGACCCATAGAGGCAGACACCAGCTCGGGGTTTACTTAACAACACCACCTTTATAGAGACCCCCTAGTGGTCAGACCCCAGCTCAGGTATAACTACAACACCACCATATAGAGACCACATAGAGGTCAGACACCAGCTCAGGTATAACCCTACAACACCCATATAGAGACCACATAGTGGTCAGACAGCGCTTGGGTTTATAACCTAAAAACCCCCACATATAGAGACACATAGTGGTCAGACCCCAGTCAGGTATAACCTACCACCCACCATATTGAGACCACAGTGGTCAGGACACCAGCTCAGGTAAAACCCTACAACACCGCCATATAGAGACCACATAGAGGTCAGACACCAGCTCAGGTATAACCTCAACACCACCCTATAGAGACCACATAGAGGTTAGACACCAGCTCAGTATAACCTACAACACCACCATAAAAGACCATAGTGGTCAGACACCAGCTCAGGTATAACCCTACAACCCCACTATATAGAGACCACATAGAGGTCAGACACCAGCTCAGGTATAACCTACAACACCACCATATAGAGACCACATAGAGGTCAGTCACCAGCTCATGTATAACCTACAACACCACCATATAGAGACCCCATAGTGGTCAGACACCAGCTCAGGTGTAACCTACAACCCCAAACCATATAGGGGCCCACTAGGGTCAGACACCAGCTCAGGTATAAACCTACAACACTCCATATAAGACCACATGAGGTAGCACCGCTCAGGTAAAACCCTACAACACCACCATATAGGGGACCACATAGAGGTCAGACACCAGCTCATGTATAACCTACACCACCATATAGAGACCCCATAGTGGTCAGACACCAGCTCAGGTGTAACCTACAACACCACCATATAGAGACCACATAGAGGTCAGACACCAGCTCAGGTATAACCTACAACACTGCCATATAGAGACCACACAGGGGACAGACACCAGCTCAGGTATAACCTTCAACACCTCCATATAGAGACCACATAGAGGGCAGACACCAGCTCAGGCATAACCTACAACACCTCCATATAGAGACCACATAGAGGTCAGACACCAGCTCAGGTATAACCTACAACACTGCCATATAGAGACCACATAGTGGTCCGCACCAGCTCAGGTATAACCTAAACATCGCCATATAGAGCCCACTTGTGGTCGACCAGCTCAGGTAAAACCCTACAACATCGCCATATACAGACCACAGAGTGGTCCGACACCAGCTCAGGTATAACCTACAACACCGCCATATAGAGGCCACATAGTGGTCAGACACCAGCTCAGGTATAACCTACAACACCACCATATAGAGACCACATAGTGGTCAGACACCAGCTCAGGTCGCCATCACATGACAGGGATTACAGTACTGATCCAACAAAGAAGCAAAATAACCCCCTGACATCCAGGGACTCACAGGTGACATCTTCTCTGAGTCATTTCATCTCCATCCGGCCCAGAACGCAATAATAATAATAATAATAATTATTTATATATATAGCGCAAACATATTCCGCAGCACTTTACAATTTAGGGGTTTATAAGTACAGACAAGGAAAAAAAATGTTCACAGTAAAAAGCTACTTACAGATCAGACCGGGGTGTGAGGGCCCTGCTCCGAAGAGCTTACAATCTATTGGGTGTGTGAGTGAGACAAAGGGTGAGAAGTGCTCAGTTTACAAGGCCCAGCCTGTTACAAAAAATAGGGGGGTAGTGTACACAAAAAGTGAATGAACTGCCCCCGACCGCACAAACTATAAAATTTAAAGTGCTGTAAATTGCTCAAGCCCGGGAAATTGATGAATGAGTGTGACAGAATTAGGGGGGTTAATGATTAGGGTCTTGAAAAGCCGCCTAAAAAAAATGAGTTTTTAGGCGCACTTAAAAATATGAAGGTTGTGAGTGTCCCTGATCAAATGTGGTAAATGTTCCAGAGAACTGGAGCGGGACTGAAAAATCTTGGAGACGGGATGGGAGGTTGGGAAGAGGGACGCGAGGCAGGACCAGGTGGGTGGTGCGGTGGGGAGGAGTTTTTGGGAGGAGCAGTGGGAGGCTTTATGGTGAGAGTGATGATTTTTATGTTGTACCCTTTTTATTAAAGGGGCTTTTTGTGCGCGAGTGACACGGGTAAAAAGATCAGTATAGGGCTGGAGAGAAAGACAACCGGGCTGTTGATTCGGACAGATTGGGGGGGGAGTTTGCAGGGGGGAGCCCGATAAGTGGGGAGTTACAATAATAAAGACAGAAAGAATAAGGCAAAGTGGGTTGGGTGGTTTCCCAAGTGGGGAAAGGGACGGTTTCTGGGTGTTCTTGAGGTGGGTGACGGGCGGTGGTGATTGGAGTAGGGAGTGAGGACAGATCAGAATCTTTTAAAACCCCAAAGCAGGGTCCTGTGCCTGGGGAGTTATGGTGGTGCAACAACTGAGACAGAAATAGGAGTGGAGGTTGGTTAGTAGAAGGGGGGATAATATAAGCTCAGTTTTATTTAGGTTTAGTTTTGATGAGAGAGGACATGATGTCGAGAAGCGGACAGACAGTCATGGTGTTTTATAGCAGAGAGGAGTGATGTTATGGGAAGGGGTGTCAGTATAATTGGTGTTCGATAGAGTGGTACTGAAGCCAAATCTGCTGATGGTTGTCCAATTGGTGCTGTGTAGATTGGAAGAGGAGAGGTCCTAGAAAAGGGTCCGAGGAACCCCAACAGAAGAGGAGAGGGGGAGGTTTTGAACCGAAAATGGAACGAAGGAGCGGGTCAGAGGGTAAGATGAGAACAAAACAAAAAGCTGTGCCCTGGAGGCAATGAATGGCATGTTGGGGGGATGGGATCGACAGTGTCAAATGCAGCAGGAGATTTTGGGGGGGAAAAACATGAGAGTTGCCTGAAATTTTCGGTCGGAGATCATTTGAAGCTTTTGGGAGCAATTTTGTGGGTATAGAGGGCGAAAACCCGATTGCAAAGGGGCTGAAGGGTTTTTCAGGAGTGGGATTAGGCGGAGTAAACCCAAACGTTCCAGGGTTTAGGTGAAAGGGGGGGTTAGGCTGGTCGTAGTTGGCAGCGCGGGGGTCCAGAGTGGGTTTTTTAGTAAAGGGATTTAGCGTGTTTAAAGGCAGTGGGAAGTCCCCGTGGAGAGAGGAGGTGAAGTTGTAGTTAGATGGGGAATGCTGGGGAATTGCTGGACAAGGTAGGGGGAATGGGGCACTAGGCAGGTGGTGGGGCGGCAGAAAGGAAGCCTGGAATTTTCTTTGAGTGGGTAAGGGCTGGGCGATAGAGGAAGTGGGGGAGGGAAGGGGGGGTATTATTTGGGATTGAATGTAAAGTTTTGCCGTTTCTGTCGATTTTGCTTTTAAATGGTGGCCAGGTCTTCAGCCGCGGTCAGTGACCGGTCCTGGTTCGGCCTGGGAGGGAGTGGAGGTGTCAAAAGGTTTAGGGGTTTTTAAGTTGGAGGTGAGGGGGTGAAATTTTTTTGTTTGGCGCAAAAGAGGGCGGTGGTGGTCCTGGCATTAATTTTTTAGTGGAGAAAATCGAGGTAGCTTTGATTTCTCCACAAAGTCGCCAACCTGGAACAGCGCTGCAGTGGCGGTTGAGGTGGTGCCAAGGTGCGGGCGTCTGATTGGTGGTGCGGGTGTGAGTGGTGCCTATGTCCAGGGTGGTTTTTGAGGTTTCATTGTAATGTTTGACAGCCAGGTCAGAAAGGAGAGGGAGGGATTGGGGGCAGTGGGGGATGTATGGTGTCTGTGAATTCCGGTGTTAATGGAGGGAATTTTTTGAATGTGTGATGGCAGTGTGTCCAGGAGGGTGAGAAATATTGATGTAAGAGATGAGGTTTTTTCAGAGGGGTGTAAGGAGAATTAGTGAGGTTAGAGATGGCAGAGACGACCGAAAAACCAGATCAAGGGAGTTCCCTCCTTGTGTGTGGGAGAGGGCGTAAAAAGCAAGGGGCAAGGGGAAAATGTTAGTGAAAAAAT